>JAXBDA010003409.1:0-34845 GCA_036023075.1 Gaultheria prostrata
ATTTGGAAATTTTGTTGGTTGTATTTATCCAAAACTGGGTTACAATTTCAAATTTTGATTTTAAGATTTTTGATGGTTGTATTTAGCTAAAAGGTGGTTGCAAATAGAATTACCCTTCCACATTTCCCACCAAATCCTGTCAACTCTCATGGGATGGAAAAAACAGAGCACTAAAAAAACATCATACTCTCTCTCTCTCTCTCTCTCTCTCTCTCTCTCTCTCTCTCTCTCTCTCTCTCTCACAAAATGGCGGAGCCACCCTATGTGTGGGGTGGGCCAAGGTAAAGTTAAAAAACATGTAAAATTTTTGTCAAAAAAATAATAATAATAATAATAAATATGGGTTAGCCCATATAATTTTTTTTTAGAGTATGAATTAGCCCAGGACAGATTAGATTCCTAGTTCCGCCATCTCTCTCTCTCTCACTCACACACACACACACACACAGCACTAAAAAAAATCCCTCACACACAACTCATCTTCTACATTTGCAAATTTAGTTGAAACTTGGATATCATGAAAGCAAGAATACCAGGCCTGCCATTCAACTAAATTAATCCCCCATGCTGCTGACCAAAAATATGTATATCTATACTGGACCTATACCTAATAGAAGACCAGTCGACAACCAATTGCCAATCTTAGCCCATTCTGTGAATTACAAAGCAAGGCATGACAAACATGAGGAAAGGGCAGTACTTTGTAGGACAGATACCATAAAAATCCACACAATATTTCCGGACATATATATATTCTACTCATAATGCAGAAGTCGGAACAGAGTGTACTCGAACAGTAGTTTCAATTGATGCAGTTACTGGGACTTTATTCCAAGCAAGGCTAGAGCATTATGCAACAGTCGCCTTCCCCACATGAAAGGAAGCTCAGGCATGCAACCACGAACTCAAAATATAGACTTAAGATCCAAGTTCTGTTTAAATCAACCTGAGGAAAGGGCAGTACTTTGTAGGACAGTGAATAAGAACAACAATAAAACTACACTAGTTCTCAGAATTCATATTACCAGAACATAGTGCCCAACCAAATTTCAGAGAAAATAACCTACATAAGTTCATATTACAAGAAAACTAAGCTAGTTCATAGAATAGAACCTACATAAGTTCATAATACCAGAACATAGCGCCCAACCAAATTCCAGCTATGCTGTTAAAAAAACAACCAGATTTCAGATATGCTGTTCAAAAAACAACCAGATTTCGGCCATCAACTATTACAAAAAGAGGATACAGTTGTGCTACAAAAGGAGGATACAAACATGGTTCACTGCTGGTGTTGTGCACTGATGGTAGGGGGAGTGCAAGTTGGCCTCATTTGAGGTGACCTAAACGATCTCCTGGGGGGGTGCTGTGAGGTGGTACCTCTGTTTGCGTTAATTTTTCTTTTTAGTGGTACCTCTAGTTTTTTTACAAATCAGACGTGAGAAAATCATTTACAGTTGGGGATAAGTTCCTCTCCGTGCCTCAATCGATCATCCATCCCAAGATTAGCGATGGAGAAACCCTAGTTCTTCTCCGAAAAGCTTCAACTGATCCTCTCTATATCTCTCGCTCTGTATCGTCTGACTGATTCTCTCTCTATCTCTCACTCTGTATGTCTCTCTGTATCGATCGATGATGGGAGAATGGGGAGATGTGAAGGGAATGACGTTTTTGCCCCTTTTTTAGGGACCACAATCCCATGTTTTGGGAGCACGAGTGATTTTCCGTCGATCTCACTAACAGAAGTTAGATTTTGGACCACATGCACTTCAAGGGTGGGTAGTTCAGGGACTATATAAAGGATTTAGAAAGTTCAGGAATGAAGGAGAGAGATGGGTGATAGTTTAAGGGATATTTCGAAAAAAAACTCTACTTAATAACCAAAAAACACACGTGATCTAATGTTAAGTAATCATAATATACACGCGAAAAGATAGGGAACGAAATAACCATACAAAAAATATTACAACTCAAATTCTATGTATTGCATAGACAGTGGCAATGCTGTTGAGAGATGTATAATAACAATCTAACCAGGAATATACAGAGGAATTTGCATCCAACAGAAAAGACAACAACTTTAAGCTGGTCACATTTGACCAATTCCAGAGGATATGCTTATGACAATACTCAGCAGATTTTCATTAGTTAAACAAAATTTAGAATCACTAGCTTTTGGAATTTACCATTTCTAGATGTCCCAATAGTTCCGTAGCTGTGATATATGCAAAAGAAGCTCATCCCTGCCCAAACCAGTGGAACTGCTGGTCATGATCCACGGAGGATGTTGCGGATAATTTTCTCTCATCACCTCTTGAAAATCTCTGATGTTTTCATCGGGTCTTTTCCCTTTACCCGCTTTCATCTTGTCGCATTTTGTGAAAACAAAGGTAATCGGTATCTGAAAGAAAAGACACAAACCCACCAAAGTCAAGAGGAAGAAAAGGATGTAACCTCATGCATTCAGTATTTCCGACGAAAAGAGAATAGAAATTAGATACGAGCATACATTATTCCGTCCAAGCCAATTAGCACAATCAAGGTCAATCTTTTGAGGTGGTACACTAGCATCAATTAGAAGTAGAACAGCAACTAGAGTTTCTCTATTCAAAAAGTAGCCTTTCGTGAATGCGGACCAATCCATTCGAGCAGCTTCTGGGGCAGTAGCAAAGCTGTAACAAAGTGAATACTGGAGAGATTAGAGCAAAATTGCTTACCATCAACTTGAATGTAAATATGCACTGATGTCACAAGGTACTGAAAAGTTCATTGAGAGTTGGTTGATGGCAAACAGGCAAAAGCCGCAAAACAGCCTAAAAGTACTTGGTATAGCAGGTCTGCTGAATTTATGTAATAAGTCATGCCAAATTACGGATCAAATAACAACTCACCAGTTACCACCTACCTGTTAGCATGCAGATTTACCTCTCTGACGTGCCAACCTTGTGAGGTGACACATGGGCACGTAACATATCTACATGCATACCTTTTCAGGGCTGGATCATGCCCGATCCAGATGAAAGTACTTGATGCCCAAGCCAGACAAGCAATATGAAACTCAAGATCACCTGATGCATCGTCAACTTGGCTCGCTGACGCTCAAGGATTCAGCGCTCAGGTAATCTGTAACCTAGAACAAGTAGTTGATATTAGGATTGGCGAAGCACGATTGTGATCAAGGGGCACAATCTTATTTATCTCTTAGACCTCCCCCAAGGCAAGACATGCTTTGTCTCCCACAACAAATCCACGACCAAGAAAAGTGGAGGATAGAATATGTGGATAAGAAGCTAGAATAGTGCTTGTCAGATTGAATAGGTTTAAACTATAACCTCTAGGGGCGGCCCCAGCTTGACTGGTCTTGGAATGAGATAGGCTTTGACGAAGACCATTATCAGAAGAATGTATCATGCCCACCCTTGAATGCGGCATTCCTTGCAGAGTCATTGGCACACCGCCAGGGCTCAACACATCTACCTCTGGAATCCCGTGATATGACCTCCAAGATATGGAGCAAAGATGGTTAAGTAACCTATGAAATGTGGTGTAACGCCACCTACCCCTCGACAAAGGATGCCGCACCATCTACGTTTGGGCCCCAATGTTATTCTCCCTTGTAAACGTGATCCACTCTATGATGATGACTCAAGATAGTGCCCCCCACTCTCACTTTAGGTCTTTAATTTATAATTCTGATTCTCACCTTTTCCCTGGTTTAGGGGGGCCACTTTTTCAGTGGTACTCTGAGAGCAGCCACTTTGTGCATGTTGCCAAAGGTTAGGTCTGTCTCCAATCGTCCCCCGCCCATACCCCCAATGATTGGGGACTAGATGGGTTCTGTTATTGTTGTTATTGTATTCTCACCTCTTCCCTCATTATTAAGACTCCCTTCCAAATGTGAAACACTCTATGATGAAGACTCAAGATAGTGCCACCCACTCTCATTTTAACGTTTAGTTCTGGATATCACCTTCCCTCTTCACAATCCAATGATCCATTGCCATCCTAGTGCCTACCAGCTGCCAAGAAGGTAGCACTTCAGTTACACCTCACTGGACCTACCCAACTATCTCTGAAATCTTGACAATAGGACTAATGTTAGGGTGTTTAGCCCATCTGGTGATGGCCTACATCAATTTATAGACCTCATCCTCACAACAAAACAAATCTATAAACAGGGCATCATCCCACATCTTTCTATAAGGCGTCCATAATTAGAACAAAGGCTCTCGTGTAGACTGTAAACAAAATGTACATAGACAAAATCCCAACAAAAGTATTTCTAACTTTACCCTGGGATGGACTCATTGTGCTCATTAGTGAGATGCTCTGGACATGGATGAAGGAAGCATGGTAATGAGCACAAAAATTGATTTGGGTCTCTAGGCATGCCTTCCCTGATGCTTTCGGCTTTGATTTGGGGGCATGATTCTGCAACAAAACGTTCCTATAGCTCCTCGGTCCTTGGAGGTTTAGGGGGGGCACTGTTTCAGTGGTATTCTGAGAGCAGCCACTTTGTGCAAATATCGCCAAAGGTTAGGTCTGTCTCCAATCATCCCCCGCCCATACCCCCAATGATTGGGGACTAGATGGGTTCTGTTATTGTTGTTGTTGTACCCTGGGATGGACTCAAGAAGTAGCAGAATTACTTAGTTAACTAACTTAACTCCCATTTCCACTGCCAGAATTGAACCATTAGACGAAGTAAGCATACATGCTGCATTAACTCTGGCACTCCATATAGATTATATCAACACAATCGAGACTGTATGAATCATGACAGACCATCAAAAGGAAACGAAGGGGTGTGACTCATGTGACTGTTAATTAACGGGTCCAGGGGAAGAGACGGTGATGAAAAAAACCCACCAGAAGGTAACTTATACTGTCAACTCATAAACAAGTATGGCACTCTTGTTACTCGTGTGTCACATATGCATGCAGAGAAACAAACAAAAAGGTCTATTCACTCATGCTGCTTGGACCAAGATAACACAATTGTTAGAGCATCTACAATGACCTTCTAAGCAACAAAACATTGTCGGCCATGCAATAGACCTGGAACTTCACCAATCATAAATTTGCACTGCTTTATACCTATCATGTTACTGAGAACAATGCTCCATAAAAGATTTGAATTTAAGCTTCAATACTCTGGTGTCCAGATCCAGCATGAAAAATACAACTATACATGGACTGAATCACAAAGAAAGTTTGAACATGGACCCCCAGAAGTTATACTACGGCTTAGCGGCATAGTTAAGTTTAGTTCTATATGAAGCAAGGTTTTGAAAGCACGTCAAACTATTTCAGTTAAAATTTAAGGGATTATTATATCAAGACCAACTTTTGACATAATCAGCATTGCAGATCCATGAGGAAAACAATGATTAACACATCGAATACCAACTTCCATGGCGGATCGATAAATTCCTAATTAACAACCACAAAAGAAGAAGCTAACTGCACAGGCTAGAGTTTAGCTTTATTGGCTTTACATTGGGTCCTTTCTTTAAAAATGAAGTTTTGAAGCTGGCTGCTCTGCTATTATATAGTAGTTATCGAAAGCAAAGTTTTGATAGGCAATAACTATACCATGTGATTAATGAGAAACAATATGAACAATATATCTTGATAAAGTTAGGCTTTATGGATGTCTTTGTTGGATGGCCCCTTGACTAGGTAATGCATCTCATCTTCACTTCAAAAAGGGTGTAGCTAAATTTGAAATCGTATGAGTTTCAAATATCAGTGAAGTGCTTATGATTTCCAAACAACTCACTTTTTAGCATTAGATCCCAGTTTGCCACCACAATTCTTAATGAAGTATATAAGAAATCAAAATAAACAGGAGATAGGAGTTCCAACATCATCTATAGCAGTTCAGAAGATATTTAATGCATGTATCTTAGAGCAAAACCTAAGCTACCAATCCCGTTGCTTCAAATGGGCCTACTTGACTAAATTCAACATTTCTAATGCATAATTGATACTTTGATACTAATAACATCCATAGTCACATAAAATGCACCAAATTAAAAACTACAAAAGAAGCTTAAAGTTCAAAATTGAAACAAAAAACAAAAAAAGCACTTACCCATAGCCAGGCAAATCAACGATGTACCAACTTCTGTTCACCAAGAAATGATTAATAAGTTGAGTCTTTCCTGCACAACCAAAACACAAATCAACACTTCAAACCCCCATAACAAAACATCAAACACGATAACAAGCACCGAAACCCGAACTGAACCAAACCTGGCTTTTTGGAAGTTAGGGCAACTTCCTTCTTCCGACAAAGAGCATTAATCAGCGAAGACTTCCCCACATTGGACCGTCCAAGCATCGCGAATTCAGGCCGGGTATCTCTAGGACAGTCCTTTGCTCGAGCACTACTCTTAACAAACTCCACCTCCTTAATTTTTGCATCACCAGCGTACGGTCCGACCACAATGTTTGAACCGGGGAGGATCATCTCCTCGGTGACCTCTTCCGGTTCGACGCCGGGTGGCACGAAGAGGAAGGTTCGGAGGGCTTTTCCGGCGTCAGAAAGCCGTGGTTTTGAAGTCTTGGAGGCGGAGGCATGGTGGGTGGAACGAGGGTTAGGGTTTTGAGGGTTTCGAGGGGTGGAGTGAGAGGTTGAGGTTTTGAAAGAGAGGGAGAGTAAGGGAGTTTTGAGAGATGGAGAAGGAGAAGATGGGGATGAGAGAGAAGGGAGGTGCAGAGCGATGAAGCGAGTCCTCAGTGCTAGCATTATTAACTCTGGTTTTTGTTATAGTGGTCCTTGGGTTTATTGGGCGGCAATATCTCCTTTGCATTCTAGCAAGTCCATGGTTTTGATCTGAGACGAGTTGAACAATGTTTAGTGAAAACCAGTCTGTTATAAATAAAGAAAAAATAAAAAAAACCAATCTAAAACTCGAGCTGGTCCAATCTATTAATGTAATACATAGGAGTAGTTTTTTTGCAATAAAATATTCTCCTCCTAGCAAATGTAATCCAAGTTAACTTTTGAGTGGCAATTCCGTATGCCTTGAATTTGTTGGACAACAAATAGAGCAAGCGCATACCCTTGGATTCTCTTTAGGGATGGCAATACCGGCCGATCTGATCCGATTAGTCTCCACCCTGTTCGGCTTGGAGTTTCGGAGATTTTTCAGGAATCGGGTAGGATTTGGAGGGAAAAATTAAAAAAATGTCGGAAGTCAAGTTGGAGACGGTTCTACATACCCCCGATCTGTTTCCCCACCCCGTACCTGGACCCAATTTTCATTACACATAATATGTTATTCATATTTAAACCCCTAGAATTATTGTTAATTATTAGGGTTTCCCCACTATATACATTGGAAGAGGATCTTATAAGGGCTCCCTTACATAGCTTATGTAAAGGATTTTTTGTTCGAGATTGAATTTTGACGATCCGAGACGATCCGAACCGTTAGATGTGTTTAATATATATATATATATATATAATATATACATACTAGGGAATCCCTGTGCCTAAAGGCACGGCGCGACATCTTTTGAGCTCAACCTAATGATCTACCGTTTTGCTATTTACCACTGTAATGGAAAATAAATAGCTCAGTACTCACGAATTTTCGCCTAATAACTAAACCAAGAGCCAATGCAAGAACTCTAAAAGTTAGAAACCTACATATATTCATGTTAAATATTCATGTTAGAAACATTTTTTCCTAATTATGGAAACCTACATCGCAGCCATTAAATATTCATGTTAGAAAAACCATACTAGCAAGAACCACGCTTCACTTTGATCATAATTGAAAAATGAAGTGTGAGAAAAAAAATAGAAAAAACTGTACAACGCCCGTAAATGGGTTTGCAAAGTTCAAGTATCAAAATGTACAAACTCAAATTCAAGCAGGTGGCCTTGCTCTCAAAGACATCGTTCCATTTTCTTTCCATTCCCATTCTTACAGGAAATAAAATGATCTTTTGTAATCTGTAAACTGCCTCATAAAATGCAAAAACAATAGATCCAACCCATTGAAATAGCAATAGTTACAACTCCAATATTTCTCTCTCGAAGAGGTTGAACCTATATTTTAAAAGTCAATTGAAAAATCTTTACAAAGAAATAGTTAGAAGATGCGAATGAGTATAAAAGTAGATTAAAAGTCTACTTGGCTATGATCGATTTGATTATAAGAAAGTTCACTAAAATGTAGGAGTCCTACCACCGCTCTTTTGGAACCAATGGCATAGCTGGCCTTTTCTTTCCCTTTGCAAGAACTAACCAAAGCCGATTTCATCAGCTGTGTAACCTGTGTATGATAATGATAACTTCCTTGTGACACATTGCAACCAAACACCCTTAACATGAATAATATGCCTTATCATAGGGTTTTCATATTTCTACTACACCAACAAAGCCTAATTCTTAAATAGAAAGCATTGCACAATGGATCCATTCAGTAATCTATTAGCGTGGAGCCAACATTCATGTAATAAATAAGCAAAAAAAACACATTGCAACCAAAAGCATCTTCATGGACGTGAATATCCCCAAATGCAGAAAATTGGACATAACCCCATTCCATGAGGTATATGACAACTTGTACTAAAGTAGAATGAGAAACATAAACCTTTCTAAATTAAAGAACAGACGTAGCTACAGGGCAATGAAGTACTTTGGGTTGAAGTTAGTAAAACCTAAAACAGAATATAGCCATTGGATTGAAGCCGTAATAGAATCTAGGCCCTTTATTATGCCGTTAGGTTAGTTAGACAGATTGACATGTAAGAAAACTTCTCATGCTCCATCCAAGCGAGCTAGACGGCTAGTGCATTGAAGAGAAATAGTGTCAATTTTAAGTCCTAACCTCTAATTGATCTCAATTTGGTAGAAGGGTTTGTAGTTTGGAAAACGAAACTATCTGTAACTTCAGTAATATGGGTTGAAAGGTTGGAAAACCTAAAACATAATTTAACTATTGGGCAAATGAGTCCCAAATGAGATTACAACAACAACGAATTCCACTCAATCCATTGAACAAAAATTAAACACCATTACTGAAAGTTCAGTCTTCTCAAGTCAAACTTGCAATCTAGAGTTGCTTTTCCTTTGGCTAAAACTAAAAGTTGGTATATAAAGCTCATCATTTCATGGAAAGAACTCTCTTTCTCATCTTCTATTTTCACTCGACTTTCTCACAGAGGAAATAAAATATCTAAATGATCACCAGCTCAAAGGTCCAAAGACAGTGGACCTAAACCATCTGAAAAATATATGCACCCGCTACATGACATAGATACTCCCAAACAAAGTATGTTACAGAGCCTATCGTTTCTTGAAAAATGAGGGGTTCGGGCTACTGGGTTCCAGAGAATGGAAAAACACACCATTATGAACCTTATTTGTCCAATAGTTCAGAAAAGAAAAAACAGGGGTTTGGGCTACCGGTCCAATAGTTATAAAAAAAATTATAGTTATCCATGACAATCTAGACAGTTATGCATGAAAACCAATTATTAGTAACCACAACCTAGCCAAACGAAAGACGATGCTTTAGATTAATCTTTGCATTAGCCACCATCCCTTTCAGCAAGTGAAATTGAGGAGAATGAGTCCTATGTTGGTGCAATGAGGGATCTGTGTACCATTAAGGCTGGTAAAGTTCCTATTGAAATAGCACATAGACCTGTAGAATCAATACCCAATGCACCACAATTGCACAAACAAAGAGCATTCAATGACATTGTAAGTATCCAACTATCTTTTTCAGGTTTTAATTGACACTTTCATCTACCACAAACAAAGAGCAGTCATATATATTACCACATGATCAATGCCACCAAATGAGATTTCGAATATATAAAGCACAACACTACGTGCTTCAATCCCTTTTTTAACTAATCAAGTCGTGTTGACATCAATAAGAATTCCGAGAAACCAATTTATAATCCAGTCTCCTATAAGTTCAGCTCGGGAAATGAACTTCCATGCCGCAAATGCCAAATGCAATGGCACATCGACTAAGCTCGGCGTAATTGTTCACTTTTTTTAGTAGCCCGGTGAAAGAATATTCTTTTCATCGTTGATACATTTCATCGAACACTTGTAATGCATTTCAACGACCGCTGAGAACTGCATCTAATTATTAATTTACCTTTGTTCTTCATGAACGCCTTTTTGGGGTGAAGAACAATCATGACCTCGATGAAAACATTTGACTGAAGCACTAAAGTGAGGTGCCAAACAAATTGTTCCATTGAGTCCTTTTGTCAAACAGGTAGTGTTCATTTAAATTCTTAAAATTTACCAAACATAAGTACTGTTGCATGGGCCTAAAGAAGTGACTTCATTCAAAGTGCAAGATGCATAGAACTCGAATTCTGTTCATTTTCGGGACTGTGTTCATTCAAACTGATTTGAGGCCTGAGAAGCGCAAAGCTTCTTTGAGGCCTGAGAAAGCTTACAGAAAAAACAAAAAAAAGATAGAGATAGAGGTCGACATACCTGGGACAGGAGAGGAGAGACAATCGCTGTGGAGGAGAGGAGAGAGAGAGTCGCCAGAGAGAGAGAGAGATGTAGCAAGGGGGAAAAATGAACGGTGAGGAGAAGGAGCTTCTTCGCGTTTTTTTTTATCAAAATATTGTCTTTTTTCAAAACAATTCAGAGTACGTTGTTTTCAAACTATTTAGTACTTCTCATTTTTAATTTGTGATCTTTATTTACTTTTCAGTCTCAATCAGAGAAGTCTTTTGAAATTTCATCCGACGTGCCTCAGTCCAACATGTATATTTTGCCAGCATGTTCATACATACTTCTCATTTTGAACTTGAGAAGTTAGTTTAATTTCCGATTTATTAACTGCGAAAATACTTCTTGTATTGGACCTGACAAGTATTTTAAACATCTAATTTTGCACCTAATAAGTTAAATTAACTTCTCAATTACTAACTGTCAACAAACTTCTCCCATTGGATCTAAGAAATCTTTTAACATCTCATATTGGATCTGAGAAGTATGTTTAACTCTCATTTTACCTAACTGTGATCGTCTCCTTTACAGTTTGGGGCAGTAATATCTATGGGCGAATAACCGATTTGGGCTTATTTAATAACTTAAATAATTAAAATATAACTTTTTAAACTTTATTTCTGAAATATGTGGAAATATGGTTAGCAATCATGGTTTCACGAAATCGTGTTTGCCAAACACGCTTTTGACGATGATTTAATTGTAATTCACCTAAAAAAGTGTGTTTTCTAAATACGTTTTTAGAAAGGGGCATTCAAGAACATGCTTGTATGTGATGTTTTGGCCCATTTGGGAATTTATGCTGAAGCGTGTTTTGAAATATTTTTCTACAAACTTTTTGCTTGAAAAAACACATTTTTCTTGTCAATTTTTTTAAAAATCTTTTTAATATATACAAATACTTTTAAATGTATGAAGATGTTTTTTACCTTTTGATTTCTTTATATGCCCCTAAGAATCCATATGAATCCTAACCCTATCTCACGCCCATTGTCTGTCGTTTCGTTACCCAGACACCCATTCATATGAAATTCTTTAAAACATCACTTGCACGAGAAAATTTACTGCCTTCCCAAAGACGCTTCATCATTTCATTATCTGCCTCTGTGTTAATCTGATAGCCCACTAGAAATGGTGAAAAGAAGACCCCATCAACCAATTACGCTAGTAACAAAATAAATATCATGTTTTTAAACAAAAAACTAGAAAAACGAGTCGAGAAGTACTTCTCAGGTCCAGTATGAGATGTATAAAAGACTTCTTAGGTCCAATACGAGAAGTATGCTTTCAGTTAGAAAACCAGAAATTAAAAAGACTTCTCATGTCCAAATTGAGATGTTTCACGTTGGACGGTGACACGTTGGATGAAATTTCAAGACACTTCTCAGGGTGAGAATGAAAAGTAAATAAAGATCTCAGGTTGAAAATGAGAAGTACAAAACAACGGTAGTTTTATAAATAGTTTGAAAACAACGGTAGATCTCTAAATCGTTTAAAAAAATAAAACCAATATTTTGATAAAAAGCTCGAGCTTCTTCTTTTTTTTTTTTTTTTTTTTTTAAGAGTTTGATTCCTCCGGGATGTGACACTTTTGAGGGGAACTCAGGAATTTTGTAGGTCATCCTAGCCCTTGGTGTAAATGAAGGGTGAGGATTTATAAGCAACATAAGATTTGAAAACCACTCTAATATATATATATATATATTAGAATTCTTTTATTTTTATTTTTTGGGTTTGGTGACTTTCGGATCACCACGGGGATCCCCGAACCCCGTTAGGAGCGGGGATGGATTACTTCTTTGCCAAAGGTTAATCAGGTGTGGCACTATGTTTTTCTTGTTCTTTAAAATTTTAAGGTTAATTTGTCTAATGTTTAAGCTGTCTTTTTTTTCTTTTCCCTTTAGTTGTAGGTTTTTGTTTTTGGATTAATGATGGTTCTTAGTCTTTTTTTCTTTTTTTTGCATTTATTGGATTTGGGTTTAATTTTTTTTTTTTTTTTTTGCATTTAGTTGGATTTGGTTGGAAATATTTGATTCTTTCCATTAGCCAAAAAAAAAAAATTTTTTTGAAGACTTTTTAATTAAGGGATACATGTCTTTGATAAGTGTAATAATAAAACAATATTTCTCAATATAACTTAAAAAAATTGGTTAAAAAATTATGCATACACATTATAATATCATAAAAAAGAAATAATGCAACATAGTAAAAGTGGAGTAACTAATAAGTTATTTTGATCTCATATTTCGCAAACACTAGTCATATTACAAAAACGTATTCTTCACATATTTTTCAAATAATTTATCAAATTTAAAATACATTCTGACATTAATTTGAAAAACTATAATACTCCGTCCACCCATATTTATTGGTACTTTTTCTCGGAGTTTGTACTTTTTTTCAAACGTTTATATCTTCCAAAATAATTGAGAACTATCAATAAAAATTTATAGTGTTACATATTATTTAAAATTTATATTAAGAAATATTATCAATTAAGAAGTGACACAACTCCTCGATCCACCAAGACGGACGAACGGAGAAAGTAAGGCTCTGTTTGGAATATGTGGAAGGGAAGAAAAAAGGAGAGAAAATTAAATGAGAGGAAAGTAATAGAAAAATGGAAGAAAAATTTCATCATTCATAATACTTAAATTTTTTATTTGCTTTCTTCTTGCTCTCCAAACCAAATAAGAGGAGGGAATTTTTTTAGTAATTTTTCTTTCCTTTTCCCTTACTTATAGTTATTTTCCTCGAGTTCCAAATAGAATCTAAGTAATAGCTTGCCCGTCACTTCCTCATCCTGTGTTGATAGCAAGTCATCTCTTCCAATTTCAACCCTCCCCAAAACTCCCAAAAACCCGACCAAAAAGAATCCAACAATGTCATGGCTTGTCCGATCGATCACAAACTCACTTCGACTCGACGACGTCGACAATGAAGCCAACAACACCGACAAAGAAGGCCTCTCCGATCACCACCAATCCGATCCACCGTCACCGTCCACCCCCGAACAACGCGGCGTCAAAGAAGACCTCACCGACCTCACCCAAACCCTAACTCGCCAGTTCTGGGGCGTCGCCTCGTTCCTCGCCCCACCGCCTCAGATCCCCGATCCGAGTCACGAGCATGACTCGGATCGAGAATCGGCCGACGTGGCGGTGGGGATCGAGGGGATACGCAGCGATATTGCCGAGATAGGAGGGAAGTTCAAGAGTGGAATCTCGAAGATTTCGAGTAATATTGGGGTGTCGGAGTTTTCGAAAATCGCGTCGAGTTTTCTGCAGTTGGGGGCGGAGGATAAGGAGGAGGGGGATTATCATGGATCTGCTGTGGGAGTTACGGAGGAAGTGGTGGCATTTGCGAGGGACTTGGCGATGCATCCTGAGACGTGGATGGATTTTCCTTTGCCTGAATATGACGACGACGACGATGATGGTATGTGTTGAAGGAATACAATCCTACTATGTTGCTTGGGAATGAAATGAGTTATTTCTTGGTATAGTATAATGTTGGGAGCTCACTACCTAATAGCTACTTATAAAGTTTACTATGTGGCTCTTGATAGTAGAGTTATGATTTGTTGGGGTTTTGATCTGTTTTTGAGTGTGTATGAATTTATAGTAGTTGACACTGATGTGCTTCAGTTTTGGAACTGGACATTAGCTTTTCTTGACCGGCAGGAACTGGACATTAGTTGCTCATTCCTGACCGTAATCGATGTGCATTTCATTTAGGGTTAAAAGTACTGACAATTAAAACACATGGACTTGGCATTATGGGATTTGTTTATATTTCAATGATTATACTTATGGTGCATTCGAAATGTTTCGTAGACTTACTGAAAGAAATGGTTACTTTCGTCATGAAAGCTTTATTTTCATTTGTGTTAAGAGTAGCTGCAAACAGAAAGTGTTTTTGTTTTTTAATGGTTTGAAGCTTTAGAACCCTCCTACTGTCCCATGTGAACATCCAGGTACCAAAATTGTTGAAGTCACACAACACTTTTGAGACCCTTTCCGTTGATTTCTAGTGGGAGGAAAAAAGAGATAAGAATGGATTGGAGAAGGAGAACCCAGTGAAATTGTTCGGGGAAAATACTTCGTCCGTATGAAGAGTAAATGTGGTATCTCATATCTGAGATACGTACCTGATGGATGGCCATTATTGTCTGAAAATGAGATACTGAAGACTAGCATAGTTCAGCTGACAAGTTTACGCAATCCACAATTAAAGCCAGTGTCATACTGCTTGAGAATGGTCATCTATGGACAGAGACTTGTGTCCCTACTTAATCGTACAACATCTATGGGCAGTTTCAGAGAAATTTGGAGTTGGAGTGTTCATGTTGAAGGTTAAGATGTTTACTTAGCTAGGGAATTGACTTGTGATGTACTTTATCTCGTTAATTAGAAAGAGTGAGAGAAAGGGGCCAAATGGGTTTTAAACACAGAAAATTGGGGAATCACTGAATTGTTGAAAAGAACCTATTTAGTATTTACCCATGTTAATGTTTTACTTTGGTATTTAAGCGACACTCATGGATTCAATTCTTAAATCTTACTTCAAGTTCCTGTGGAAATAATCAGGTTTAACTTATTTTGTGGTTATGTACATCTAATCTGTAATTCTGTATGGTTATATGCACACTAAATTTTGAAAGTGTTTTTGTGAGTAAATCTGACACTTTTTTTCTTCTTCAATTTAGTCTGGCTGAATATGTGTTCATAGTTCAACTACTCTGCTTCCTTTATGCATAGAGCACGCAGGAATACAATGTTGCCATTAAGTTCTCTTAGAATCTTGATGCAGATACCTTATATGGTTAGTACTGATACAACATGTTACAATATGTTCCCCCTTTTCCTCCAGATTTTGACTTGTCTGACGCCCAACAAGAGCATGCTTTAGCCGTTGAAAGTCTTGCACCAAGATTAGCTGCTCTTAGGATGGAACTTTGCCCTGGCTATATGAGCGAGGGTTGCTTTTGGAAGATTTATTTTGTTCTCCTGCAACCTAGACTCAACAAACATGATGCTGACCTTTTGATAACACCCCAGGTATTCTAGTTTCATGAACTCATTACATTCTTCTTAGCTATTTTACTTTTTGTGTGTTTTCTTTTCTTATCGTGGGTGACCAGTAGAAGCCCACAGAAAATAGAAAGTGATAATCTAACCGTTTGGAAATGCAAAGGGGAAGACAAGGGATTCTGTGACTGTGATAGAAGAGGATGTAAACTATTTGAACTTGATTAATTATATAGCCTTCACAGAGAAGAATGGAGAGAAAGGATTCATGTACCCACCGCAATTGATTTGGACACAATGCTTATTTTGTTTTGGCTTGATTCGGTTTTTTTTTCCTTTTCCCCTCACCCATTTTCCTACACCATTGACCTACGTATCACAACTTATCCATAGGAGTTGTTACACCTACATTTTGAAGTGCATGATAACTGCTTGATATAGATGGCGACCTTGGTCTTCTTCACTGTTCAGCCCATGGGAATCTGGAAAATTTAATTGCTTGGTCCTTGAAATTGAAATTTCCAGCAGTTACAAATTCAAATACAAAAAATCAAAATGGTACTGATATTGTTAGTCTACAGGTATTATCAGTAGCTTTTTTGATATGTCAAAATCTACTCCCGTTTCTGTTGGACATCGCCCACAGATGTGCAACTACAGGAAGTTGTACTCTTTTGGGATTCCTCATGAGAAAGGCCATTGCCATCAACTGTATTGCCAGTTGTTGTTTCCAGTTGTTTTACATATTGTGTCCCAAGCTCTTTGCACATGGCATCTGACAATAGTTGAGTTTCTTAATTGTAACATAAATGGGTTCATTTTACTGTCATGATTTCACTTCGCGGTGTTCTTGCATGTTACATTGTTCCGGGTTGATGCATATGATGCGAGGAAAGTATCTCTGACTTTACCTTGCAACTTTAGCGTGGGCCACTGTCTGAATTAGATCACTTTGATATGCAAGTTGGGGACTGCAAATGTGATAACAAAATTGGTCGGTGATTCCTCATCGTCTTGCCACTTCACTAGAATCTTATTCTGTGTATCAGTCGTACAACTTTTTGTTTGTTCTAAAGACCATTCTTCCATGTTTAAAGTTTATTGTGCGGGAGAAAGCTTTCGCACTCTGAACAGTATGTTGAATCTTTCACCATAAATCCTCCAGTGCTGATATGAGATACTTGATTCAATATGTTTTCGCTGCTCTGGAAATTCTGCAGCGTTGGCTTAGGCGAATAAAAATAAAAAATTCCTCTCTGATTCTATCAAGTCCCAAGTAAATGGAGCAGTCAAGAACTTACCATAGATAGGGGGGGCCCTGCTATGATGGTTTTCATCAATTCCTCTCTGAGCTACATGCTAATGTAGATTTTCTTCTTGTCATTCTAGCAATTGTGTTGATTTACCCATGGAACTATTACTTGATCTTGCACACACAGATAGTGGAAGCCAGAGCCTTGTTGACACAGGGGTTACAGAACAAAACCAAGGGAAAGCCAGAACAAGACTGGGCTGGAATGGACACTTCTTATTCAAATGACATTGCTGACTCACGGCATGAAAAGGGTATTTTAGTTGCTTCCGATTCTCAAGCTGAATATTTACAGCTTGAACCGACCACTTCCACAGTGGATACTGATTTTGAGACAGAGAAGCATGCAGTCCAGACTCAAAGCACTGAGATTCAAATTATTGACAAGTCTGTTGTCGAGGAAGGCCCAACAAACTGGGCCAAGAACAAAAAATTGCAGTCTGATTCGTCTTCCAGAATGTTTGAAGAAAAATATGAAGATGATGGTGATGATTGGTTAAAGGAAGAAGAAAGCGCAGAGATAATTGGTGCTAGCGGGACCACTGTGCCTGTTGAGAATGAAGAAGATGTATCTTTCAGTGATCTTGAGGAAGATGATGGAGATGTTCCCACTAGTTACAAGAAAGTAACATATGGCTCCGATTCTTCAACAAAAGAATCAAGAGATTGGGTTCAGTTAAGCAGAAGTTCTACCGACTCAAACAAGGATATCAATTCTGTTGGTGTTGATCGTGCTGTGTTTGCGAATAACCCTGAGATGAAGGAATCTAATGACTGGCTTGATGTTGATGAGATTGATGTGGAGTAGCGTCACTCCCGAAGCTGTCTAAAATAATGCTTTACGTAATTGTTTACCTTCCATGTTGTGAATAGAATGTTAATGTATATAAACCTGGTGCTACACTGGATGTTTATTTATGGAAACTTTATTACATGTGTACTGGTGATATCAGGATAATGAGAAAACAATTCATTGTTCTACATAATACAAATTATGTCCATTTGCCTAAATTGACATACTCCGCAGTGCTGATGGGGCCATACGCTGGAGCATCAAGCTTCAATAGCAAACTTAGTCGGTACTTCTCTGTAACAAGCATTCTGATTCTATAGTTGCTCTACAATGTTGAGGTGGACGACAGGAATCAAATATTGTTGAAAGGGCAGCAATCTCACCCCTTAAAAAGACATTCCTACGACACATACAACCATAGGGGAACTTGCCAAGTAGAAGCATTCCTCAAAACTGATTTTCGGCACGCACGCTAATGTTTGCAATTGTTGTTTTCAACTTTGTACTGGGCCAAACCTGACGGGGTAATCCGGAGCCGAACGTAGTAACCCAGGGGCCGAATGTGTTGTTGGCCGAACCCAGGTAGTTGTTGGCCGGCCCAAGCGGGGTTGGATGAGGTCCGACCCGAGTAAAGACGGATAGTCCGCGTACAAACCAGATGTGACCATCACGTTGCACTCGATACGTCATGTATGACATCACTCTAATAAGTAGTTAGGGCATGTGCCTATCACAAACTTACTTGGAGCTTAAGTCAACTCACTCTATATAAAGTTGTTCTATGCCATGGAAAAGTACGTCGTTACTGTTCACTCTTGAGCTTTGTACTTTCTCTTTTATTGAGGCTAACTTAGGCATCGGAATGCCTACCGGCCGACTACGGCTAGTAGGCCACTGGCAGCATGCTCTCTTGCAAGCCAAGTTTGAGGAAGGTGTTGCTTCGTCCAGAACCGAACCGGATAAACACCACCCCACAATTTTCAATTTCTATTCAAATGGCCTCGGCCTTCTTATCCTTCTAGTTTCACTATTGTTCAAAATCCAAATGGTATAACACTTGATCATTTCCTTTTATGTTTTTTCTTGGACTCTTGTTTTCTTGAAATCATGTTCATAGTAAGATAATTCCTTCGTGCAACTCTTCTTTCTAGAACATCGAAAGAAGAAAAACCTAGGAGTATTGTTTTTGGCCATATGATCACTTTCCTGTATTTTACAAAAGTTAGGAAGGTTCATTCAAGACTACATCACTGAACTAAGCACACTCAGAGAAGCTGGTCAGGAAAATGCAGGAAGAAGAGACAATTTACAATCTGAAGGTAGTGCTTTTCGCTAGCTACATACAACAATATTGTTCTAACATATTTACAGATGCGTGATAGGATACAGCAGCCGAGACGGTAACTTTTTACCATTAAGACTCAAGATTTTATGGTTCTGCCGGAGATTCTCTCAAGCTGAGACCACAACAATGTTCCCAATGAGAACCTCGGCCTATCTTCTACCACATTGCTGCTTTTACTTGTAATTATACTTCCGGTCGTAGTTTGCAGGGTCCGCCCAGGGGATTCGTTAACCACCGTGACAGTACCTCCAATATCTTTCCTCACCATCTCTATTACATCCCGATCCACGTCTTGTCCAGATGCATCCGTGACGTAGAATGATCCAACTGCTCTCTCACCATGTGCCCCTATCTCTGCCCTTGTTATCGACAAACCATTCTCCCGAAATGCCCTTGTTATGTCCGAAAGGAGTCCCAGTCTGTTATCTGTGCAGATATCCAACCTCAGTCCCTGCGCAGGTAAATGGTCGATATTCAACGATAAAAGTAAAGAGTAACAGTATCTCAGGATAATATATACAAATTCCTGGAACACACATGGGAGACTCTCCGCTCAATCGCAGATGTCAAGCATTGCGTTACTCTTCTCCTCTCGCTCTCTGAATCCAATGTGCAGCCGTCCATGTGCCGAATGAAATACTCCTGCGGGGATTTTCAGAAAACAAACAGTCAAGACTGTGACCATAGAACTATGATCATGGCTCTTTTGGTTGCGGCTCAAATGCTTTAGTCCGAGAAACATGTTTTCCACAAACATTTGTTGTGAAAAATGTCGCCCAAGGATATAATGAATTCTGCTTCTGGGTTGGAACATTGAAGGTGATGATGCTGATAACTACGGTTGAGTGAGAGTGGTGGTGGTGGTGTTATAGTTGACTTGTACTATTGATATGGAGAAAATATTCCCCATTTCAAGTGAAAAGTACATTCCGTCAAAATTGAACTCACCTTTTGTTGACCGTGGACATTGTTATCCGTTGGCATTTGTTTTTTGTCCCATCAAACACCACAATTAACATATTTTTTTTCTTAATAAACAAACAAAGCTTATGTGATTAGATACAGAATTTGGTTCGAACCAACCTGAATAGCAGTGGAGCCCTCGGAGCTTACAGCGGCATGGAACACCACATACTGCATATCCGTTAGGGTACACACAGTATCAAACAACAATTTGGGTCGGTCTCTACTCCTCACATTAACCACCGAGTAACCCCTCTCCTTACAGTAATCTATCCTGATTTCGGTCCCATCCCTGCATCTATCCTGCCGTTTCCTCCCACCACCACCAGAACTACTACTGCAGCATTCCTCATAGTCCCTATCACTTGCCATAAGCTGGTGGAGCCGCCTCTCGGTGTGGGTCCGCCCAGCCTCCGGGGTGGTTACCCTCACACTCCTCCTCTCTCCCTCCCGGTGGTGGGCCTCCAACACATTCTCAAGCTGGGCATGTACATGGGCCACCTGGTTCACACCTGCAGTGGTCCTGCCTTTGCAGTCATCTTCCATGTAGATGATGCATGCCAGGCGAGTGTTGTGTGTCCACGCTACAACAGCAGCCACCTGGCATTCTAACTCGGCAATCACGGCTGATATTTCGGATAGTAGGCCAGGTCGGTCTGTGCCCGTGATCTCCAATGCCATCCATTCTTTTGACACGTGCGGAGGCCTCACTTCTCTACCAAGGCTCGTTTGGACTTCCTTTGACCCCCTTCTAGTTGCACACATTGCCTGTAAATTCCGACAGCCATTAAAAAATGGAGAATAAAAAAGCAACAAATTCCTGTGTTTTGTTTGAGTGAGAGCAAGAGCGGGAGGGGTACCTGTTCAATATAAAGTATGAGGCTTTCGTCAGTAACTTTGTTGCCGAGCTGGTCCGTCACGTGGAAAACTGGTGACCATGCAATTTAATAACAACCCAACATTAATCCAAGTACAGGAATCGTCGCAGGTGACTCATATGTGACTCAGAAAGAAAGTGATACTGTTATACTATACAGTAGTTCAATCATCCAGATTTCAGAACTCTTTAAAGAAATATAGGAATCCAACATTTCACAAATCAAAAAACAACATAGATCGGTATTTGATCAAAAGAAAAAAATTCATGTCCATCATAAATTATATGAAAATAGGATAGGAAGAGGACGACTTTGATTTTTCTTCATAAGCGAATGTGTTCAACGAAAGCAACAACTCTAGTGGTTCGGAAATGGGATGCGATGGTTGAAGCATCAAGGTTGCAATTTCTCCATTAAAAAAATAAAAAAATAAAAAAGTTTCGATGGCTTAGAGTGGTTTTGCACAAAGATGGAGGCGGGTTTGGGCAAAGGTGGCTTGGGGTATTGGGTCATGGTTATAGGTTGTTTAGCACTTAGTTATCACAGTAATTTTTTTGCCAATTATAAACCCCACGTCTCACCAAATCAGCTCTAGATAACCTTTTATTGTATAAATCAGCTCCGGATAGTTTTTTGTTGTACACATACGCTAATTCCGTTACCTGGTTAACGGTAAGGTTAACATTGAACTAAGATTAGTATTATAAGGACGAAATTGAAACAATTATTTTTGTCCGGACGAATTTGAAACTTGACAATTTTTATAAGGACGAAAGAAGTAGATAAGCGAAAGATATAAACAAAAGAATTGGTGGGAGGAAGAGCACCAACCATCCATGAACCAACCACCATCGGAAGAAATGTATGATTTGGATATAACTAGATCAAGATCTGTTAGAATTTGGACCATCTCCAGCAAAATTCCATGCTTATTTGCACTATCAACCTGTACAAGAATCGTAAAAGTAGCACTCAATGCTTATAATAATTCATTTGAAAAAGAATTGCGCATGGAAAAGTTTCTTTCTGCACTCACAGTCATAGGTCATTTTCTCACTTTTATTACTTTAAGAAGCCTTTGGATCTTCATCTTTTGGCCAAGGAAGAACTAAAAACTGTTGAGGCATAAAGTTAAAGCTACTTTACAAGTTTCAACTGGCTTTGACTATATCAATGCCAATGGAACAGGGGTATTCTAGGAATTTACACCCTGTTTCCTCGTTGGTATGAAACTATCAACTTTTGGATCTGATTATTAGTTTCTTGAGCAGACCAGCTGAGAACAAATCGGCATCCATAACTGCCCAACTGACATTAAAAGTGGAGAAGGCAGAAAGAAGTGGATGCTAGTAAAAGCTTAGTTCTTGACCTATCTTAATTGATTCCTAGGGCCTCTAAACTTGGTGGGTGGGTAAGAACCTTTTATCTCTACCATTTGAATTCATATGGTGGAGGATGGACAGAAAATATTTTTGAGAAATGGTGGCACCACGTGGAGCGTTTATGTGGTGTCACCAATCCTTTCACGTATTATGTGGTGTCACCAATCCTTTCACGTTGATCACGCCTGCCTGAGGTGGGACCCGAGCTAATTTGGACAACCACTCAACTTGCTAGTTCAGCCATGGGCCCCACCTCAGGAACACGTGACCGAGCATAAATAGATTGGTGACACACACCACATGCAAGTGATAGTTGTGGTGGTTCTGGATTGAATGAAAATACTTGAAACCTCGAGTTTGTGGATTGAAAAGACTAAATCCTAATCATTGTTATCTAATAGTATCTATCTCTAAAATTGTATGAAAGTCCTTCTAATCATTGTTAACTCGATAAATCTATGGAGATAATATATATCTTCCCAGTTGTTTTCAGTAGAATCTTTTCTTTGCTGTGGACCCAAACCCTAACCCATGAAATCTAAAAAGAGATCGAATATTTAATGCAACAGATATAGGTATCAATTACGCAACACAAGATCAAATGAAGCATATTTATTCCGTACTATTAAATGAATAATTAAGAGTATATTTTCTGGGGTCCAAAATTGCTAACCATCACAAGAGTGCAGTCTCGGCATGTCTCGTTATCAATACTAACCCTGCAAAAAAACACAGAATTGAAAAGAAACTTTGATCGATCAAAATCGAAAACGAAAGAGATTTAGTGATATTGATCAAACGAGAGAGCTTTACGTGAAACAGACCTGGGAGGGTGGATTCTTTCGATAAGTGTATCGAATTCCGGATCGAAATAAGGCCTGTAAACAATCTCCATCTTCAAATATTGAGACCTAGCTTAGCTTTGTGCTTAGTTTGCTCTGCGGCTGAAGAGGACAGAAAAATTAAGTATTATACCAATAGGTGAAGTCAAAAGATCAATTTATATGGTACGTAGCAGCTGTCTTTCTTGTTTTTCAAGAATTCCTATTACCCAAGAAATTTAAACAACCCAATTTATAATTAGATTTCTTGGGTTTCACGAGAACCCTTTTGACGTTGAAAACAGAATTTTCGCAAGAAGGGATATCTCAAAATTTGGATTTACGCGTAACAATAACAACCAGTCGGAGATAATATCGAAAAAGGTGCAAAATAATAGAAACAGAATTTGAAAGAAATTCAAGCTCTGATAGAATTCCTCACGCTATTTGCAAATTACAGTTACGGGTCGGGAACCCTTTTCCCCCAAGACCAAACCCAGAATTGTACTAAAATGAAAACATATTCACTTGATTCAATAAATCAATGGTGTTGAAAACCCAGATAATTAATATTCGCTAAAAGAATCCATGGTGGGAGACAGAGGTATTCAATAATAATTGCAAGAATGAATAAAAATGCAATCTCACCTGTGAAGAGATGGAGAGAGAGAGAGAGAGAGAGAGGTTGTTTTCAATGGATCCCTCCCATCAGTTGAGGATAGAATTAAAAAATTGGAAAACCGGGTTCATAAATTTCCCGAAGGTTTATGGCTATGGCCGCAGAGAGAGTCAATGAGAACTCTCTCTCTCTCTCCCCCTCCATATTTATAGGTCTCTCTGTGGTGATTTGTTGGATTCCAGTGAGAGAGATTACACTCCCAACTCTCTCTCTCTCTCTCTCTGCGGTCATTTGTAGAGGTTTTTTTGGGGGGAGAGAGAATCTCTCGGTGGGAATTTCCCACGTGTACTTTGGAGGTAATGACGTGGCGATTCGTAAGCGTCCAACCTTGCGGCGTCTAGTTCCCTCCCGCGGTGGGAGTTTGTTATTTATCCAAAATCCTAAGAGAAGTCAACTCGTGATGTGTTTTGATTTAATCCAGATGGAGCTGTCTTCTTCAGTCTGCCCAATTAAAAAGCCGTCAGGATTATTTGACCAACTTATAATTTCATTGACCTAATTTATTCGATGCTCGCAAGATAAAAAAAAAAAATCTAGATATCCGGAAAGGGTGCCCAGAATTTGAACTTCAATGGTACTTTCTAAGTACTCTTTCCGTATATGTAACAGTACTCCCCAAGATATCGATTACTGTATGTGTCATGTGTTAGTCTCGTTACTAGCAAATAATTTTCACTTCTAACTCACATAATCATGCTCCATTTTGGCTCCTCAGAATTGAGATTTTAATTGGACATAAATGATTGTAAACATTCCTGAACACTTTGATTGGTCACGGAGTTTACGAAATCAATACTCTTTGAGTTAGATGATATTAGCAATCTGGCCCAAGAAGAGATTGGTAATATACCATAGGCACGTTTGATTCCAGGATTTCATAAGATGATGGATGAGATTATATAATATCATGAGATTTATAGTGAGGTGATCGTGGGATTAGTTGTGTATTTTATTTGGTTAGGTAAGAATACGAAGTCAGATAAAAGAAATGAGAATTATTTTTTATTATTGGATGAGGTGGGAATCTAATCCGAAAAGGCGGACTAGTTTATACCACCCCTCCCCTCCTGGCAGTATTAGTTAAGACCTATTTTATGACAAACACAGAACAACAAACCATGTAGGAACAAAGTGGTCCTCAAGTTTCCTCTAATCCTGATCGCCCTCCAAGTTTTTTAGTTGCCAAAATTCTTGCCATAATACACCCTGTCGGTGACAGTCCTAATGAGATCATGTGGCCGTACACTTCTTCTGGTAAGTATAATACGAAATCGGGTTATATATCTCTTTACGACAAACAGAGAAAGAAATTACAAAGATTAAAGGGATCCAAAACAGACAACAAGGCAGCAGTGGAGAAAACCTTCAAAGAAGGAAACCACAACCGACAAACCCAAGCCGCCATGACCCAAGAAGGGAAAAAACCAACCAAAACCTGATGCTGGCAAGGAGCCAACCAAAACTCCGAGCAAGAAAAAACACCCCAAAACCAAAACCCTTAAACAAAACCCAACCAAAAAATGCCCAAAACAAAGCACCCCTAATGATAGAGATTAGTTTGCAACAAAAAAACTGCTTATGATCTCATCATCATCCCCCAAATAATCTTCATCCAAGATCATGCTAATTGACCGAGCAGCCTCAGCCGCATATCTCCATCCAAGAAAAACTGCTTATGAAGTTCTTTCTTGCACTCCACACTAGGCATATTGGCTGACTATGTCTTTAAGGACTGGTTAATGGACATGATTATTCGGTTACACTTGGATAAGCAGAAATTCTTCCTCTTCATCTCTATTCTTTGGTCTATATGGACGCAGCGAAATTATCTGGTCTTTTCAGACGCTCTTTTCAACAGTAGCTCTGTTTTGGCTAAGGTAAAGGACAATGCTTTATGGTTTAAAAAGGCATCCGAATGGCACAATCGGCACAATCACTGTCCGAATGTCCCTTCTAAATTTTCATCGATTGTTCTCAAGTGCGATTCCTTGGCTATGGTTCCCCAAAGGTTCTACAATATTCAAGTTGATGGTGCTTGGAAAGAGGGTAATTCATGGTGTGGTTTGGGTTTTCAACTGTCCAATTCAAATTGAACTTCTAAGTATCCATGAGGCTATTAAATGGTCACTGAATAAATTTTTTAATGTTGTCTATCTATATACTATAATTGTATCAATGTTGTGTTGCAGTTAGGGGAGGATTGATGGTCACCATCATAACGTTTTTTTGCTACGCAACCTTCACTTAGAGCTGTCTGAAATTCCTATTTTCCTATCTAATTGATTGCAAGCAAATAATAGAAATTAAAAGAACAACTATGAACACGCGACATACATGGAAAACCCGGGATAGGGTAAAAACCACGGGAAGGAATCAAAACACTAAAAATAACATTGTGCAGTTACAAACGACTTTAATAAGCCTCACATTCCTAGGGTTTCGAGTCTTTCCAGTGGCAAAAAATTGTGGAGGTACACATTTATGCTCACTTGTACCTAGGTGGTGCCGTGGTGACGGTCTGTTCTCATGGACAATAGCTATGGCTCGAACCGGATATTTCACTAGCGGGTCGGGTGTCCCTATGGTCCCGCCCAGGGGGAGCTCGTTCACCACACCAAGTGATTAATTGCCGAACTCCTTGAATCACTCAAGCCCTCCAAAATACTTCAACAAATCAAAATTAATGACTGCTCAATGCTTAATTTTGCTAAATTAATTAATGCCCAATGCTCAATTTTGCTCCAGCCAACCTTGTGTTGTCATAACCAAGCCGCAACACTCGTCTTTTCTTATATTGCGTGATCGTCATCTTTTCTATTAACTCCCTCTTTTTATAATGTGACAGCCAAAGTCTTTCCTTTGTGACTGCCAAAATCTTTTCATGTTAAAGAAGAATTCTCTTGTAGTAATAAAATCTTTCCAATTTGATTGGCCCAAATCACTCCAATATACCAATTTGATTAGGCCCCATATATCATGCAAACCCTTCCTAACATACCGAGCATTTTGATGCCATGCACTTTGATGGACTACACACTCACGGTCCCTCGATACAAGACACATTGATTTCCTTCCACTTTCTACACAGACATTTTAAAAATAAAAAAAGAAGCTAAATTACAACTTGATAAACATGGATACACCCAAATATGCATGTGTTTTGTTGTGAAATTGCCAACAAAGTGAGACAGCCGGTTATGGACCTTACAATCTCTCCCTTTGGCCTTCCATGACAAAACACACTACACAAAGAAAACTATCCCCTCACAGAGTGTGACCACGTCCTATAAAGCTAGCTGCAAGACAAAACACTAGAAAAGCACAGTCATAAGCAACATCACTCCCTTTTTTTGTTACAGAATGACAAAGGTAGAGCCATCTATCAATATCAGCCATTAACGAAGCAAATATTCAGTAGGAGATAAAAAATGAAGTGAATGAGGAATGAGCAATTAATATATAGATTAGTTAGCGGTAGAAAACGAGAGCAATTAGCCAAAACAAAAATCACATTTTAGCATCCAGAACTATGAGCATAAAAAAATAAATAAATAAATAAACTGGAATCATGGAACGTGAATAACCATAACTCAAGATTAATTTAAGCAACGTAAATAACAAATAATCCAAGACAAGAACTTCGATAAAGCCGAAAGCTATGTAAGTATGTAACTGCAACTAGAGGAATGCTACAATACACATCCCTACATATGAGATTTTATGACTCAAAATATGAGATTTTGTGGCTCAAATATGAGATTATTCCATATGAGATTTTGTGGCTCAAATATGAGATTGCGTACTGTATGCACGATCTCATATAGAGGGCCACAAAATCTCATATGAGGTTTTGTCCTGTAGTGAGAATGTGATATATATCGCGTATATATATATTGATGTGACATGTCTCATATAACGTGCCACTAAATCTCATATTTGGTGCCACTAAATCTCATATTTGATCTATATGAGATTTTGTGGCACAAATATGAGATTTTTGTGACTTATATGAGATTTTGTAACTGGCCATATGAGGGTGCATAAGGTGCCACAAAATCTCATATTTGACCATATGAGATTTTGTGGACTTATATGAGATTTTCTGACTGAGGGTGCATACTGTACGCCATTTCATACCTTTAGCCACAAAATCTCATATTTGAGTCACAAAATCTCATATTTTGAGTCACAAAATCTCATATGGAATAATTTGTAGGGGTGTGTATTGTAGCATGACTCCTGCAACTATGCCAAAGTACCCAAATAGTATGTCCAACCAAATCAAGATAATCTCCGGATCAACAACCAAGTGTGAATTGATTTTGTTTTGTATGGACAAACTATAATCTGGGTGGGATTCCAAAAGAGTGAATTAAAAAGCAGATTGTAAAAATCCTAAATAAAAAAATAGAAACAGTATAGTGTAAGAATAACCGTGAACCGGTGTGTGAGAAGAATAAAGTATGCGAGAAATTTGTACTCACTCCATCCCAATTTAAATGTTCCATACGGGAGACCATGCAAGTTTGACTTTAAAAAATAAAATACTTTCGGATTTACTTTTTTAATTTTTTTGTACCATTCAAAAGATCTCAATAAGTACTTTTGAAAGTGTAAAAAAATTTTGAAAAAAATATATCTAGAAATATATTTTCTTTTAAAGTCAAAATGACACGATTTTATGTGGGGGACATTTAAAATGGGACAGAAGGAGTACTTGAGGAGGAGTCACCAAGGACTCAATGAGAGAGATCACAAGCAATTGGGAAAAAGAAGAAGATACTTGTAATAAAGAAGGAAAATGAAACACAATTCTTTAAACCCTCGTGACTGTTTCCATGTAAAAAAGGAACTCAAGTTTTAAAATAAGGAAAGAGCAATATTTGAAAATGACTCGGCCCTTTTCCTTTTAATATTTTATGTAATCATTATAAAATGAAACAAAGGAAAATTCACTTAAAGGAATTCACACAACTTTCAAGTTCTCGAGAAAAATGAAAAACAGTGAAGTGCCTGGAGGCATGCTCAAGCAACTAATGAAAGTAGTCAAGCAAGACGCTGAAAAAAAACAGGGAAACTCTATAAAACATAGCCCGATGAACCCCCGAAAAAAAAAAAAAAAAGAAGTACACAAAAGCACACAACATGGCATGAAACCGACTGAGGTACGAGCTTTTGGTAATAAGACTTGAGTAGCAAAACATAATTAACATGCGTAGGCAAATGAAATAAGACAATCAAGGATATATTGAATAGATAAATGCACCAGGGCATTTGAATCTATGACAACAGTGAGTTTGTGAAACACGTCATAAGAAATTAAGATCACCATCAACCACTTTCCCCCATGGACGGTCACTATAAAGAAAATTCTCATGTATCTATAGACCGTCAAGCACTTTCCCTTTTACGAAGTCAAACCAAGCACCCATCGATACTAATTACATCCCACAAAAACAATAAACAATTCCCCCTCAACTAAGGAACACTTTTTATTTTTTTTGCTTATATAGAATTTTTTTAAAAAAGTTATTCTCTTTTACCCCACTGTCATTTGACGCGAATATTCGGACTGGATAGAGCCGCATGGATCCGGTTCCTAGGCAAATGGTCCAATACGAATGCCTTCATGAGGTCTATCCACTTTTTAACGCGAACATTTGGACTGGAGAAAGCCGAATGGATCCGGTTACTCAGTAATTCTAGTTTCATACAGGCTAGTAGAAATGAGACAAAACCTTGGGCCGAGATTATCTTTTCCATTCCTCCAAATCGACATAATTAAATACCTTTCCAACTACACGAGACGATTTCTCACAATCCAAAAACTTATCTAGTACTTCGATTAATATACTAGTAACATTTTATCGTCCAAGTGTTGAGAGTTAGCAAGTGGTGGGTAGCTCCTTTGGTACAACTCTTTATGTATCACAGTGCACTGGAATCGAGCCCCTCCCCCTCCCCCTCCCCCTGTATGTAACATGTTAAGAATGACCAATGATTAAAAAGTGATATGCACCAATAATTTTTGGTTCATGTGGACCCCAACAATGGGACCCTCATTAAGACTGGTGTCGAACCCTTATCCGCAAACCCATCTAGTTTGACTCGTCCCATTCTGCGAAAACCAAAATAGGAGCCGCTTCGATCTCTCACTGGCGCATACCATTTCTCTCTCCCCCTCCCAAGATCTATTCCCATTCTTCGCATCACCTACGATACGTACATGCATCGGAGTAATCTGCATTCTACACGTTCCAAACCCCTACACATCAATTTCCTCTCTGTTTTGTGTCATTTTCCAAGTAGTTGTTGAGCTTTATCCAATTCTAGCTGGGCCAGTCATTGATCCTTATCGACTCTGTTTCATTTTACAGTATTTTTGTTAGTATCAAAGACTGTTTCATTTCGCCGCCCTCATATCTAAATCACTGATTAAAACTACGTGCACACTTCGCTGTCCATTTCCTACACGAGACGCCAGTACCCATCTTCAACCGCTTTGACATCACCGCCTCTCTCTCTCTCTCTCTCTCTCTCTCTCTCTCTCTCTCTCTCTCTCTCTCTCTCTCTCACACACACACACACACACACACACACCCCTGTGTGTATATATGTATCAGTATATATGGATGTAGTTATTGATCCGTTACAATCAAACAAACCTGAGATTCAATTACAAAACCCATCACTTTTGATTGCAATTTCCCAAACCCAAAGCTTCAATCAATACTTTTGATCTATGGATTTAGTACTAGTAAAGGAGGGTTTTGGTCACACCCAAAAAAGAGGGAAGTGGGTTCTTTTATTGGCCGCTCTGGGTTTCACAGGATATGGAGCATACAATGTTTATCACTTGCCATCCGTGGTCAAGAAGAGGAAAAAGTTGTTGAACATCTTAGGAGCCCTAATTTCTATTGCTGAAGCTGTGTCCAATTCAGCTGAGGCCATTGGGTTTGTCTCAAAAGATCTGAATGAGTTTGTGAAATCGGATTCGGACCGGATTCCCAATAGTTTAAGGCAAGTTTCTAAGGTTACGAGGTCGGAGGAGTTTTCGGAGTCCGTGGTTAGGGTTACTAAGGCTTTAACAGTTGGGATTTCAAAAGGGTATCGATCAGGAATGAGGAAAGATGATGGAATGAGTGTTGATTCAAGCTTTTTGGACCGGGTTTTGGATAAGTTGTTTTCTACTGCTGGGTCTGGCTTTGCTTCTGTTGTAGTTGGTAGCTTTGCAAAAAACTTGGTCATGGGGTATTCTGATTTTGCAACTAGTAAGGGCTCAGGTATGAGCAATTCGAGTTCTGCGCCGGAGTGGGTGAATGTTGTGTGTGGTGAAAAGAGCAGAGAACTCATCGGCGAATGTATCCAGTGGTTTGTGAGCACGGCGGTTACTGTCTATCTCGACAGGACGATGCACATCAACACCTACGACGAACTTTTCTCGGGGTTGACTAACCCGAAGCACGAAAGGAAAATGAAAGAGATGGTGACATCAGTTTGTAATGGAGCAGTTGAAACTCTTGTCAAAACATCTCACCAGGTCTTGACTAGTGGTAGTTCCGGTTTGAAGTCGAATTCAAGTGATCCGTATTTGGCTATCGATGACTTTGAAGAACAGAATTTAACGAATGACGAGCTTTTCGGGGAAGCACTAGAATCATTCGATGAGAATGAGGATGGTGGGTGGGTGAATAAGGTGTCTTCTACTTGGGCAGTTCCGACCAATAGGAAGTTTGTTCTTGATTTGACCGGGAGGGTGACATTCGAAACTGTGAAGTCTTTCCTGGATTTTTTGATGGAGAAACTGTGTGAGGCCATGAGAAGTAGTCTTAATGTTGCTCACGAGGCAGTCATTGACAGGAGTATCGAAGTTGTCAGATATGTGACAGAAAAATCATCTGATTTTGTTACCATATGTGTTTCTTTGTGTTTGCATATTCTGGGCAGTGTTTGGATTTTGGTGCCAGCTTAGGTATTGCTCATACAGTTGGTGATTGTGTTTTTCCCTTTTTTCTGTTTGTGGTTTTCTTGTTTTGCAACTCCATGTTGAGTGATACAAATGTTGATATCTGGGTGAAGTTTGATTTTCGTATTCCCATGTCAGCAGGATGTTGATTGAATGTTGCTTATGCCTCAGGGAACTCATCGTTTGCTCTTCCTCTCTTATTAATCAAATGGTGTCCTTTTTGTGTCATTAGAGCTGATCTTAGAAGATTTCTTTATTTTCGCAGGTTAAAGAGCCTTGGGAAGAAAAGGTCACAAATTCTGTCGTTTTCTACACAAACATGCTTCTGTGTGGCATTTTGTTTGTTTGACCCTAGAAAAGTTCATTGCATTACTTAAAAAAAGATTACAAAGGACTCAAAAGCACCGGAATACCAGGAAAAAAAAAAAAAAAACAGAAATAACCAACAAAACAAAATAAAAAAAAAGCCGCAACAAGCATCAAGGACAGACTCCCATCAGACACACTCGTGAAAGAGGGTGGTGTGACCAGATCTCCACCTTCTGAAACTCGTTCCCGCCGCAGGCTGAAGGACCAACACCGCATCCGCTACAGACGCCGCCATCGTCGCTGGCGGAGAGCTCCAAAAATCTATTGGCAAAGCCAATCAGATCAAAGAGTCAAAACCAGAGCTGGTTCCCCAGATCTGTCCTTCCGAGTCCAAGAATGATTGGGTGAGGGGGAGATCTCCCCTCCACAAGGAAAGGTCTCAAGAGCATCTTGTTTGATCATCCATCTTAATGGTTTGTAACAGCAACATGTTTGTTGAATGATTCCCATTTTTTTTCAAATTTCTGAAGCCCAATTTTACGTTTCTACTATATATATATATACAACATTCATGGTTTTGTTTTACGCATATCTTAGACAGGTTTTTTGTAAGTTTGATCACCCGGGATGGTTGATAGTCCGCTTGTTGGTTTATACCAGTCCAATTATGTCCCCTAAATCCAATATGTAATCTTAATTGTATCCTAGATCATTGAACAAGATTAAGCACCTGAATCCAATAAGTAATCTGGTTGTATCAAATTAGTATCAGGGGAATAAAGTACCTCATTACGGTTATTCATTTCTTCATGTTTTGCTGCTTTGGTTGGCTGTAAAGGGTTGCATAAAAAACTAAAGCTCGTTCCGTGTTATTTCATTTCTCAGCTCAAGTTTGCAAGTTGTGATCTAGGAAGGAACAAAAGTACAAAGCTGTAATCTTCTTGCAAATGGCTAAGCCATTGAACAAGTATTCCAATCTCAAAGGATACAGGTACAAGCCCCGGAATTTTTCATTTTCCTAAGCCAAAAATAGCAAACAAAAAGGTTAAATTTTCGGGTTCATCTTGGACTGATGTAGCTAAAGCCCCAGCTGCACCCAGTGTGCCTTGGCTTCAAACTTAACCTTCCACTTTCAGCTATAGCCAACACAAAACACAAAACACAAACCAACACACAATTTCAACAAATCCTCGATCCACTTACTTTCCCAGGTCTGAAAGAACCCTCCATTTCGACAAATTTAATTTCTTAATTTTTTATCTTATTTATTTAATTACTTCTTTATTTAATTTTAATTTGGTTAACTCAAACTATTTTTTTAACTAAATTAAGTTTTTTACATTTAGATTTGACTTTATATTATTTTACTTAGTAAATTTATCTTAATAATGAATAATAAATAAATAAATAACTTCTAATCAATAATAATAAATCTCCTCCAAATTCTAATCAATATTTCTTCTAAAAGGAGAAATGTTATTAATCTAAAAGGCAAAAACCTATACATCAGAAAGTTGAGAACCCCATGGGGGCAAAATGGAAGTCAACAAACCGGACCAACCAGGGCTTTTTTAGCACAACAATATGCAACCCTATTACAATCAGTTAAACAGTGAATAATAATAAAAAAAAACTTCTAAACAATAATAGAAGTTAGACCGCCCCGTTTGGCTTCCTTGTTTTTGGAAATAGCGTTATAAATGCTCCTAATTCCTGTAGTGTTTGACGGGTCTTTTTCCTTCAAAATACTAAGAATTTCACGAGGAGTAGTGCTGTTAGCCATGTCGATCACAAATTGTTTCTCCATTGGTTTTAACCTTGACGGATACTCGTGGCCCTCAAAATATTCCGCTGGTTTATGGTTATGGAAACCACAGGAAACCCTTAAACCCCACATGACACCGTCTGGAGGTATTGGTTTACCTCGCACCTCAAATGGGCAATCACATTTTTTAGTCCCAGTATTCCTTTGCAGGGATTGCCCTTCAACCAGATACCGTGGCGGTTTGTACTTTCCTCCTCTTTCACAACCAAGAATGCACTTCGGCAACTTGGCGCGTTTTAAATTAGCAGATTTTTTAATAACCACCACAATACCATTTTCGAGACCAACTCTGCGCACCCAAGCTAACATATCTTCTCTACTTTCAAAAATCTATAAAAAAAAAAAAAAAAACAAATACGTATAAGTAAAACATTATCCAGTCTTAACATAATTCCTCTATTTTCAAAATAAATGAGGAATATGCATCAGAACAATAGTAATAACTAACCTGGTCAGTGGTAAATTCGGGTGTATAATCGCGACCATTGTGGGAGATGCTCTCCCCACTAGGAACATCATTCTTAAATGACCTACTATCTGAAATTGAAAAGTTATAGTCATCCATAATGTTGTTTTGTGAATTACGAAAATAAATGTTGAGGAAATATTGATATTCTTGTATGAAGTAGTATAAATATTTAGAATTGAAGATAAGAATGTAAGAAAAAAATTCTGAATGAGTGGTTATAATTGAAGATAAGAAGAAAATCTGAATGGGTGGATATAATTGAAGATAAGAAGATGAGAAGAAAATCTGAATAAGTGGTTATGATTGCAGATAAAAAAAATCTGAATAAGTGGTTATAATTGAATATTAGAAGAAAAATTAATAAGGAACCACAAGAAAAATAAATAAATAAATAAATAAAGAAATAAAGAAAATAGAGAAGATTAAATAATTGAAGGAAAAAAAAGTAATAGATAGAAAGAGATAAATAGATAAAGGAGGAAGTAAATAAGAAAAGAAATTTCATGAAGAATATTAACTAAATAAGATAAAAGAATTAAGAAATTAAATAAAAAATGAGTTAA
>JAXBDA010003410.1:0-34840 GCA_036023075.1 Gaultheria prostrata
GTAGCGCTCCCAAACTCTCTGTTCAGAAGATAGACCAACAGGTAGCGCTACACCAAAACCTGTGTAGCGCTACAAACCCCCTTAGCCGCGGTCCTGGCTGCTGCTGAAGGTTGTCTGCACCCCAACACTTTCCGCTTTTATTTTTAGGGAGGAAAGGTATTCGTGCCAAAGACCAGGAAGCCTACTTGGTTAAGGTAATGTTCTTCAGCTACAAAGCTCCTTAGACAGTCGACCAAACGTACACTTGGGCATACAATTTCATCGGTAGACCAGCTATAACTAAACATACTGATTCAGGAGTATTCTGAAAACAATGAATGCACGAAACAAGTTAAATCGTACTTACACTTTCCTTTGTGTATCTCTTTCTGCACTGGATTTATGAAAAGCTTCAAGCTCGTCTGGAAAGCACAAATGGAAATTAGAGTCGCCCTTCAAATAGCAGGTACAGAAGCTTACCTTAAATGATGGCTTTTCCGATAGTGGTACGTGTAGAGAGAGAATACATTTATCCCTTCTATTGTAACCAACCTTTCCATAGAAATTAAGAGTCGCTCTTGAAGTTGATCAAACAAACAGGCCCGTAGGGCGGGCTTACAATCACTTATTAAGACCATAAATCACGGTTGAGCACGACATTATTGAGGAACTCTCTAACACATTTGTTTTGTATGTTAGAGAAAAATTGGCGCATGGTTTGTTATCGGGTAAATATTGGCTCGGGGGCACCAGAGGCATGCTTATTTCACAACAGCATGAATAGAACAGAACCATGTGAGCAATGCTTTCTTTACTACTTAGTTATGTGGTTTCTAGTCTTGAATTTGCAAGTTATTATTCACATGGTTTCTTTCTTTCCTACTTAACTGTGTGGTTTCTCGTCACCACGAAAATACTGGATCAGAAAAACAAAATAAAAAAATTGTAAACCAGCACGACATGCTTCATCATAATAATGGGCATCATCAATCAGCTTGACTACGTGGATTATCTAAGTTTCCCAATGATGAAGCTAGTCCCTATTAGTAAGGTAAAGCCTCGGTGGAGCCCAAAGTTTGATAAAAGAACGAAACTACTTGTGAGAATATTCTTTCCATAGGATCCTCGTAGATAATTCAAAGGAGGTGCGGTTGTGTCATTGTTCACACAGTCGTTTTTGTTTAAAGATAAGCTTGATTTGTATTTCCCACATGAGAAATTTGAGAGTTAGAGATATGAGATGCAAGTTGGAAGATTTAGATAGCTACCAATTATAGAGATAAGATATGGTGCAAGAAAGTCAAACAAGTAGGCTACACGTTTTTGTATTGTTGTTCTAGTTTTGTATTTAAGTGTATTGTATGAGTGCATTCAAAAAGTGGGAAAATAGAAGAGAAGAAGAAGGCAGAGAGTGAAAGAAGAGACGTGGTGGCCCTTTGGGGCTTCCCCCACCACAAGTGGGAGGAAAAATATTTAGTGTGTGTGAGCATAACTTTTTTGTATTTTGTTACAGATTAATAGAAAGAGTTAGTGTTTGAGTGTGTGTGTTATATTTCTCTTATTGTTCCAACAGTTTTATCATTCACAAGGCCGTTTCATTTTTTTCCCTGTCGTCTTTTCCTTTTACCATGTGTGCCACGGCCATGTAACATCTTTCCAGGTATTATCACAAAATCACAGCCATCTTCTATTTTTCTAGCGTGTGTGACACGATCGGGTCATCATTTCCACAACCGTGTATCGTCTTTGCTCGCACATGATTCGCAGTGTTAGGATCGAATCACACACGCACACGATATACGAGTATAAACAGTAAAGAATCAACACAAAGATATACGTGGTTCCCCAAAACCGGGTACGTCCACGGGAGCAGAGATAGAATTTGTTTATTGATGATCTGAGTACATAGGGTTTTACAATAGAGAGTATATATAGCCACCACATCTATTCCAACCCTAACTCGCTCCGCTTGGCACTGGTCTTTTACGAGTACCTCTCATACACACCATATGAGCCACAAGTTCCAACATGCAGAATCCTTTCCTTTCTGAGTGGTCAAAGGAGCCTCCCTTCCTTTCCTGTGGATCCGGGAGCCTCCTTTCCATTTCTTGCAACCTCTCCCCCTCCCCTATAAATAGGAGTCATCTCACATTTCAAAGGACAGAAAATTCTTTGAAGCACTCCTCGGCAAATATTCGTGAAAATCAAAATCTTCCCTTCTACGCTCTCAATATCCAAAGGTCATAATCACCCCTTTCTTACACTTAGAAAAGTTCTGAACCTACATGACGACTCTACCGAAGTTAAAAGCCAAACTCAGAACTCAACTCAACTTGCTGAGGGACAAACTGAAATGGACTCACAATCCCCAAGATTGTGAATAACAGTATCTCTAACCATTCTTTCATTGTTATTTCAGTGTCTTCTTCATTTTCTGGAAATCCTCGTGCAGTATGAAGACACGGTCATCTCTTCATTGTCACAGCCGTGGCTTCATGATATAATAGAACCCGCTTTTTCTTATATAGACAACCTTTCAAACCATGGCAAATTTTATCAAGAATGTAAAGCAACTACAATAAACAAGAAAACCATTATAGAATGTCATTCCTAATAACTAAGTTAATTTCATTTTCCTTAGTGTATTAATAATGCTAATTTCAGGAAGCTCATCACTCATAATAGAAACCCATTTGAAATCAACAGAAGCCCACAACTGCAATGGACATATATCAGTAAAACTGGAAATCTCAGGGCAACAAAGATTAAGGAGATAAAACTCATACCAGATCAAGAACTCCAAGGCTTACAATTTGTTTGCAATTAATACATGGAGAGAATGTAGGACAATGCTCCAACCTCTACAGCAGCAAGATGAGTTGACCTGCATGGTATAAGAAGGGAGAAAATGAATGGGTAGCTTAAGTTATTTGTCTGACACTTAGTAAATCTAGCTACCAAGGCTTTGCAAACCAGCTATCAAATATAGTCATCTATGTAAGCAAGGCTTGCGGTATTCAGAATTTAAAGAATAAACTCCATACTTTTGAAGCAAATATATTTGATTTAACATTTAATGAAGACAACAATTGGCTAGTAGCCTAGTAACGATTGAAAACAAAAAAAGAACAGAGAGTTCTTCATTACCAAGTGTCTCTCACGAATTCAGATTACAAAATGGTGTGCTCCAATAGCTATATCCTGTGTTAGAGACATTAGAATCAAGAAAACAAGAGAAATGCTTACATAAAGTTTAATCGGGAACCCAAGTGGTTGTTGGTTAATCGACTTGCCTTGACGGGCTAACAGAGTTGCACGCACAGTCGATTCCCTCCAGAGAGATTAATTGGTTCATTGAACACTCCCAAACTAAAGATCAATTGAGGAACGTAGTATACCCAGGGGTAACTCAGCCATATATACAAGTCCATCAGAGATAAGACAAAATATATGCAATTATACTCCTCGAAGAAATCTAGATTGTGGGGGAGAGAGAAACTACCTAAAATGTCGATCCACGTAATGCGGATCAAAAAAATGTTGATCCACGGAAATGAATTTTGTAAAAGTTACTAGAAGTGGTCAAGACTAAAAAATGGCCAAAAACGTTGGATCATTGTTTGTTGCTAGAATAACCTTTGGCTTCATTTTTTGCCATCTTTTTTTACGGTCTTTTTTATTGTTTTATCTTAATTCTTACTAGATTAATTGGAGCAATGAAGAAACTATATTTAAATATTGTAGTAGTTTCTAAACTTTTTTCTAATTTAATGTATACTTTTATATTTATCCGATTCCTGTTGTTGAGACAAGAAAACGACACGAAGTTCAAAAAAAAAAAATCCTCATTTTTATACACGATGATCCTAAAGTTTTACAAAATTACAAATTCGACCCAGAGACTTATGTAACTATACGAGTACTGTAGGAGTTTAATTGAATCGTGGAATGAATGAATTATTTACCATGTTATGTTATTCTTGATTTATTTATGAATCTATGTATGCGATTGGTTGATGAACTGTTAGATGGATATTTGGCTTGGGTTGATCTCGTGGTTGGGAAATAAATTAGACATTAATAGGACAATTGGATTAATAATAATACAGAGATGGAAAGTTAAGGGCGGCCTACCAGGGCTCTTGGGATAAAAGTAGTCTTAGGGGAACCTGAAATCGATGTGGGCAGCCTATGAGGACTTCTACGAACGAAGTGGCTTGAGGGGTTCTGAGATCAAAATTCTTGATTTATTTATGAAGCTATATAGGCGTCACACAAGCGCCACAGGGGTGCCACGTGAGCTCCACTGGGCAGCCATGCGAGAGTCATGTGTTCAAACTAGAATTTTTTATTTTTTTTGGAATGGAGAATAGATAAGATGACAGTTTAAAACTGTTATCTTTTATTCATTGTCATCTTATATGTTTCAATGACATTTTTTTACTGTCATAACAAATCTAGACTTTTAATATCACCTCCAAAGATGACAGTTTTAAAACTGTCATCTCTTGTGTTTAATGACACTTTTTGACTGTCATGGTTTAAGGTTTTTGTAGTAGTGGGTGAACAAATAAAAGAAAAATGATATGATTGTTCATTTACTCTCCTTTTTAATATTTGAATTGTTATACATGTTGTCTGTAATGTAAGAATTAAAAGGATAGGGATTATCTATTGAGTGTCATTCTCACACTATGCTATTGTTGGCCCTGTCGTTTTCATGCTAGATGTTGAGGCTAAGTATGGTGAGGCTGAGGGTGGTGAACAGTACCACCAGACGGATGAGGTAACCGTTGAGACAGAGGATGAGGAGGCCTGAAATCCATATCCTATTTGGAGTTATATTCTATTATAAATGTAATAAATGTTGTAATTGGACAAGACTCAAACTTTAATATTTTATTATTGTAATGATCAAACTTAACCTTTTTCTTATTAATTAAGAAGTTAATGTTTAATCAATTTCAATAACTTAATCATTTTCTAGTAATTTGATAAATAACGCGTCCGAAAAATAAGGGCGTTACACACCAGCTCCACTAGAAAACCTCCTAGCATTTAAATACTTGTACACAATGACCAATTGATATTTATTGAGAGCTAGCCCCGATATCCATCAGGCAGCATCTAACGTTGAAAACCAAAAAATAAGGAAAAGAAGTTGTAACCACTTCCACCTCTGAAGGAGAAGATTATCTCTTCCCTTAATAATAGGTCTAACTCCACCACTCAACAACTTACCTACTAAAACACAAAAATAATACCTACACAATGGAGTGCCACAGAGGTGGAAGTGGTGGAGTTAGACCTATTATTAAGGGAAAAGAAGTTGTAACCACTTCCACCTCTGAATTAATAAATTGCATTCAAGATATTAATCTGGGTAATAGTTACTCTTACGTAATTTAAGTTTATTTATTCTTGTTTACCGATATGAACAGTTTTGGTCTTTAAAATGTAAAATATTCACCTCTTATAAATGTATCTTTTTGAGTATGATTTTTTTTTTTTTTCCAGATCTTAAATGAGTGGAACGTGCAGTAAACTATGTTTTTTTTATATAAGTTGAGTCCTTGTAACCATGATATATTGATTTTAAGTAAATCTAAAGCGTTATGTCAAGGTCCAATCAATTATCATTGCCTGATTTATTCTGATTCAACTATTTCTTTAGGCGACATTCATGTTTCTCAGGTGGGACTTGATGGCACATGTCTAATACATCTAGCAAGTAATAGGATGCACATCTGAATTTTCTTTGTCATATATATTTTTTAAAACGGCAGCAAAAATTTATTAAGCTCGACAATGGGTACATCGAGAAGGAACATCAAAAAACTTGATTCAAGAGAACCATGAAAACAGAAACAAAACATAACTAAGAATTCAACAGAGAGTTGAATCAACCAAAAAGACTACTAAAAAAGTCCCAGAAAAATGGAATCGCGGACCCTCCTTTTCCCTCCCTACTTTTCTCCTAAACGATGTTGTTTTGCTTATTTTCTTGGTACACCTCCAAAGCTTCCAAGGGTCTTGTTTCGAAAGTTATTTTTAGGGTTCAACTTTAGGGGATTTAGGCTCTTTGGAGTAGGGTATAGTTGGTTTAGACACTTGGATTTAGGTACTTTGGGATTAGGCACTTTGGGTTTAGGCACTTTGGAAAATTCAATTTTGGGGTTCATTTTAGGGGATTTAGGCGCTTTGGGGTAGAATATAGTTGGTTTAAGCACTTGGATTTAGGTACTTCGAGTTGAGGCACTTTGGGTTTAGGGTTTAGGCACTTTTGGAAATTAACTCTCCAAATAGGGCCCTTAGAAGCTTTGGAGGTGCACCAAGAAAATAAGCGAAACGACGTCGCTTAAGAGAAAAGGAGGGGGAAAGGAGAGAGAGAAAAGGAGGATCCCGAATCCCAAAAAAACTCTAATCTTCCCATCACTAATGTATCTTCAGATTTAGTATCCTCCTTTAACGACACCGAACAACAAATTCCATCACAATGCAACTTCATAGAGTTAGAAAAAGCTTATGATAGGGTAGACATTATATGGTGGGTTCTGGAGAGAAAAAGAGTGACCAAAGGGTATATAGATATGGTTAGAGACATGTATGAAAGTGCAGTCACTGCCATTAGATTACCAACAAGGAAAACGAGTGAATTTTCCATCACAATAGGATTGCACCAATGATCAGCCTTGAACCCGTACCTTTTCGCCTTAGTTATGGATGAATTGATTAGACAGATTCAAGAGCGCCTTAGATATGGATGAATTGACTAGACAAATTGAGGATGATATTTCATGGTGTATATTGTTTTGCAACTAATTTGGTCCTTTTTTTAACTCCTATTTGGGGATGAAATCGGTTAAAATCAAGTAGTTTAGGTGATTAGGATTGTTCTGTTTGTTTTTTCTGTTTTAACGTAATTCTTGCAAGTGGTGGGATTCCTCATGGCTTAATTTCCCACATATACGGTACAGACGAGATCAAATCCTCTGTACCTCTGTTCCCTTGTATTTTCAACCGTTAAATTACATAATAGTTTTGTATCTAACAAATCAAAACACTTTGGTACAAGGGAACAGGGGAATCTGGACAAAAAACTGGTGTGGATATGGAGGATTTAACTTTCTGTGATAAATCACATCACGTGAATAGCACGCCAGTACATACAATTCTTACATTTTATAAGCCACTGAGTAATCGAACATTTCGAATATCGAAGCTGAACCGAACTAGAAAAAATGATGTGGTATGAGTCGGTTCGTTTTGGTTCAGTCCGATTATATGGTTCATTGCTAGTAAACTCATCCCTACATAATCTACTTTCATACACCACATCTGTTCATACTTATATTAATCACTACAGTCTACATAAATTGTATCTTCAGTACTATAAGAAGTACAGGAATCACATTAGCAACAATATTTTGCATTGGTACATATGTCTCTTTAGATACTTCAGGAACGGAACTAGTATTTTAAACTAGACATTGGCAAAAACGTACCATTTAACCAATGATAGCGAGGATTTTGTTCACCCTCTTTTGGTGAGGGTGAACAAATTTTTTTCCCGAGGATAGTAAGTTTAATTTTCAACTCGGTTAGTTTTTGATTCCCTACTACGTGTGATGTGATGCAATGCCACATAATAAAACGTGGGCTAAATTAAGTTGTATTTCACGCGATCATTCTTAACGAGATGTGTGCTTCATAGAAGAGGATTTTCGCGATTCCGGGGAAATTGGGTTAATATTTTATTTGGGTAACTTTATTTCAGATGCACGGCCAGATTAGATAAATGAAAATTAATCCGTCATTTGTTACCCCTTTATGAAAAATGCCAAGTACTCCGAAAAACTCCTTCAAAAACTATCCCGAAAGTGAAATCAATGATCGAGATAAATATCCAAGTGAATCTGAACTACTAATTTCACTTTCGGGGTACCTAGCTAGTAGGCCTGTCTGTGGATCGGTTTTGGGTGGATCGGGTCGGTTTCCAAACCTATCCGCTCGTCGTGAATTATCGTATTCTCCATCCGCACCCGTCTGTAGGTGAGGTACGGTTGGGTGGGTTTGGTTGCGGATCGAACCCGAACTGAATCCTCCAAAACTAGAATATTAGGATCCCCAATCCTCTATTACATATCTTGGCCGTTCGCAGACGATTCGGTTTGGGCGGATTAGTTGACCCACTGGGCACCCCTCTTATGCAGCATTGAGCCCCTTCCTTTATTTGGCAACCTAAAGGCTAAAAGTTTAAACCAACTCAGCGAGAACCTCTCCAAACTACTCGCATGTTAAGTAAAACTGGAGGGTCAGATCCTCCAAAACAGAAACCAATATATCCTCAAAGGCCAAAACACAGAAAACCTGCGATCAGAGCAAAAGCCAAAAGTAACAAAGATCTCGAAGTTTTATCATTCAAGGAAAGATTTGAGTCATCAATGGAGAACTGGAGGATCAGAAGCAACTCGAGGTTTCACCTACCTCCTGGGCTAGATTTCACGAAGACAGACGTCGACAACGACAGGGATCCCTTTTGGGAAGATGACGAGCCAGAGTTTCAATTTTCCTTACCCCCTGGTTTGGCAAAAATCGTTCTTCTCTCTATTCTCATTATCCTGCACACAACTGTGCCGAATTTCCATACTTGGGAATTCGCACAACTGAGGCTGTGGAGATGGCAACTTGTTGCCATCTTCACATTTTATGGGCACTCTCTCTCCTGCGCCATCACCACCGGCGTTCTTAACGTAATCAAAAACTCACATGCCACGATACAGGGAAAACTCCCACACTTTCATGCGGGGAAGAGAACATTTACGCATTTTCTGTCGTCTTTTACGTTGTTAGTGGTCTGGTTTGTCTTGATTGACGTTCCCCGAAAGAAGCTTGGTGAAAGGAATATGGTACTCGAGTCCATAACGAAGATACTGTCTTGCGTTATGGCCACGACCATAATTTGGGGATTCAAAGTTGTTGCATGGACGGTCATATCAATTAAGTTTCACAGGCGAAACTATTTCGAACAAATCAAAGAGGTAGTGTTCGCTCAATACATCTTACGTCGCATGTTAAATCCTTTAGAGGATTCAAATCAGGTGACAGAGGAGAGCGAGTACATTGTGAATGTTGGCCCGAACCGGATTACTTTTTGTCAATGGCGTCTTATGAGTGCAGACACTTTGAATGATTGGGAAGTTTGGAGTCTGATAAATCTAGTTCGAAAAGGGAAAGTATTGAGCGAAATGTTACACCATTTTCTCCATCGCAAGCCTAATACAAATGTTTATAATCTCAACCAGTGGAATGACACAGCGATGCTTGTATCCGAAGAGATTATTAAGAGGTTGTCGAGAAAATCCGAGTAAGTATTCAATCTTAATTTGTTGTCTTGATAATTATTACTGTTCTGATGGTTCTGGAATTCTTTTCCATCGAACCATTCCAAATGTGTCAATTTGACTCGTTCAATGCCTTTTGGAATCTTGGTAGTGATCAGAATGAGAATAACAATATATAACAATTTTTTTGGGTAATGCAGATGCAGGGTGTCGCGGGCCAGCTCGCATGCACCTCGGATGAATCCCTATAGCCCCTCCCTCAACCGTTTCACACGTGAACGCGTGGGAATGAGATGGCCCCAAGAGTTGCTCGGGAGGAAAGAGGAGTTTAGTTTTATCCATGACAGCGATATTAATCTTCAAGACTTATCGTCGTGCATGCCAAAAGCGATTGCTGAGGAAGCTATGAAGCTGATCGGAGCAACGCATGGAAAGTTTGGGAAGGATGAGCTGTTCATGTGGGTGGTAAGAAATTTTCATCTTTATGGTTCTCAGTTTCTGAGAGTGTTCTTGCATTCTGCTCTTGTCTATTTATTACCATGTTTCATTTGAGTCTTTCAATATTTAAGTTTCTTAAAAGGTTTGAAATGGTACTGCATGTGAGTGGTACAGTAAATACATAAGTAAACAAAGTTAGTAGTTTAATTGTACCTCAGCTTCTATATCTCAGTTGGTTGTGTACTAGTACTTAGGTGCTGGTAGGTTCTGAATTCGAGCTGACGGAACAGCATCGATACTTTTGTAATAATCTGACTTAACGTGCTAACATCCCTTCGTCTGGTAATTAAAAAAAGGCACAGTACTAAATGGTTGAGTGGGTACAATATCAGAGCATGAAATAGGAGTATTTTCTCTCTTGATCATCAGCTTTAGCAAAACAATGAAAAGTAAAATATGATGTCTTCCACTGTGATTAGTCGTGTCTCTGTTTTTTTCTCAGTTTGATTTTGATTTCATACGCACCAAAAAAAAAGGGGCAATGTTGATATGAATTATGGTGGATCAAAACGTAATGCAGTCTTGCATATTTAGTCTATGCACATTTTCCCTTCAGCTTTAGTCAAAATGAGGCAATCCTCAGGAGTCAGGACCTCACAGAGCATGAATCCAGAACCCGCATGCATAAGTCAGGTTGTTTCATTCCCTGTATTACGATTTTGTATGCAAATTTATATTTTAGTTTGGTAAATTATGCACATGCATTTCGTGTACCGAGACTTCAAATGATAACAACATGACTTATAATGTGTTTACAGAGTCGCACTTTTCAGCAACAAAAGGGGCTCGAGTTATCACTTGATGATACTGATTGTGTCTTGCGAAATTTGCATAGCTCCATCGATAATGTTGTCTTGGCGATACTTTTGTTTGCTTGGCTCGTCGTACTAAACACTGTGTATGTCCTCCCGATAGATGAGCAGGAAGCACAGTGTTTTTACGCGTTGATACTAGCTATAGCTCTGGCTGTTAACTATGTCTATCGTATCATATGGGATATGCAAAGCAATGGCATTAGATTCTTTTTCCGCCACCCCCTCCGCGTGGGAGATACTTGCACCATTGACGGGAATAAGGTACGTATGTGCAACTTAGTATTTATTTGATTAAATTTCATAGAGACTCCCTCATCTATTCATGTTTTTTTACGGAGGCCCAACAATATAAAATCGTCCATACTGAACCCCCAAGCTATAAACATTACCCAGATTGAACCCTTCTGTTTTACATAACCGTTTGGTGCTAGGACAAACAACACTGGTTTGAGTATTTGCAGACAAAAGTGCCCTTGAACACCACTACATAGTCAACTTTTGTTCATAACCCCTCCACCCTCTGCCTACCCCACCCCACCGTGCCAAAAACAATCACCCAAACCACCAATTGCTTCACACTCTTCTTCTTCTTCTTCCTCCACCAGTGGACTCAATCGTCCACTCTGGCCCAACCTCCATTCCTCTCTCTCCTCCCAAAAACCTCCCCCTCCTCTGCCTCATTGTCAAGAAGCCCCCTGGATTAACCTCCTTAGCACACCAGGCCTCCAGTCGCAAGCCCATGGCATCTCGTACCAGTCCAATGACTCCAAAATTTTGAGAGGTTGTTTTTGAAGAACGTCACCGTTGAACATCTGCGTAATTGCTTCGTTGGAGTTTACGATATTAAAACGCCTCCGATGCGGCAATTTCGCAGAGGATTATGGTTTCAATTTTGGAGATGAGGACACCCCTTCATTTCAATTTTGAATCTGAAGCTTAATTGGAGATACTGGGATGGGAATTATTGAGATTTTTGGGGACATTGGAATTGGGATGAGCAAAACACTCGAAGATGGGGAGACTCGGTTTCGAGTCTTGCCAGTGGCAAGGGATTGTGGGGGTACACACTTATGCCCACTTGTACCTAGGTGGTGGCGTGATGACGGTCTGCCCTCACGGACAGTAGCTATGGCTCGACCCGGACATTCCATTGGCGGGTCGGGAGCCCCTATGCATGGTCACGCCCAAGGGGAGGTGCTACGTTGGCTACTCCCTCCCACCCTTTAGGGAAAAAAAAAATTCACTCGAAGATGGGGATTTGGAATATGGGTTTTGAATGGATTATGGGAATCTATCTCCGTGCGGGATTCTCTCTTGTGGGGGGGGGGGGGGGGTTGTGTGGGGCAGGCTAGAGATGCTCTTAGGGTTTGGGATTCAATACAACTGCCATTCATGGAGGTTTTTTGGGAGGAGGTTTAAGAGGAGCATGTTGGAGAGAGAGAGAGAGAGAGAGAGAGTGTGTTGTGAATAAGGGTGTATGTGAGAAAAGTGAATAGATGAGGTGGTGTCTGTGGAATAACTTAAATTAAAAAAGGGTATAATCGTCAATGCATCGATTCCATTAACAAAGTTAGCCAGTTTTACGTTTTGAAAATATGAGGGGGGTCCGCTTCGGCCATTTTAAGGTGTTAGGGATCTCTGTGAGAAACATGAATCCATGATGAGGTGTCCGTGGAAATTAACCTATTTATTTCTCTAATGTTCAAAATCTTTATTTAAATTATCTCAAATTGCAGAGGCAGGTGGAGAAGTTGAACATTTACACCACAATTTTTTTGACCATGGACGGCGAGAAGGCGACATCTACCAATGCTAGCCTCCTGGTGAGGGGCATTATCATGGATCCTAACTAGAGCTTGAAGCTTCCCTAAGTGTCTTCAAGTTGTTTCTCTAATTGTAGCTCGTTCGCTCAAACTGGATTTCCTCATTGTTTTGTTTTCCATACTTGATTGGGATTGTTTTGTTTTGTTTTGTTTTGTTTTTCTGGTGGAATTCCTAGTGGCTGAGTTCTCCACAGATATGGGATAGAGGACTAACCTCCTGTGATAAATCACATGACATGAAGTCTCTTTACTGGACCAGAGCTGCTTCATAGTATGTTTGACAGCTGAGTGTTTGGAAGACTTTTCTATGAAAATGGATTTTGGTTTTTGGACGTTGGAAGGGAGAAGCCAAATTTAGAGTGAGATAGCCTTTTGATTTCTTATTTTTGACTCTTTTTTATTTTGATTAACAAAAATATCTATTGATTGTATTTTGCATATATTTTCCAAACACTATTCCTGCTGCAAAATGTATTTTGCACATATCTCACAAATACTCTATAAATTCATAACATATTTTGGTCATTATTTTTTTGCCCACTATGTCTCGATTTTTATCTGATTTTTTTCCCCGCTTCAGGTGCTCTCGCGCCAAAATTAATTTTAAAAAATCACGAACGCTACACCTGATTCCCGCTACGTATCATTCGATACTACCGCTACAGCAATACCACCACCGCTAACGAGTCCGCTACCGCAATTTAAAGCTTCAAAAGTGAGTGGTATCTATTTGTTGTGAAATTAACTGTTAGAATAATATTAGGGAATATTATGTTACCATGAGAAATGAAGGAGTGACTGAGAAGGAATGGAGGACAATCAATGGAGGTGGAGCCGGTGGCTAGTTTCGAAGCTGTGTGTGGAGGCTGTGGGCCGGAATTGACGGATTCGCAAAGATAATAGAGAAGCAGAAAGGGAGGTAGTTGTGGGAAGGGAAAGGAAAGGAAAGGACAACTTACAAAACAATGGCTTGAAGCATTTTTTCCTCAATCCAACTGATCACAAGTAGGTAAAATTTGAGAACGGTTTTGCTGATCACCGTCTAATAGACCGTTAATTAATAAATGCGTGATGTCAAAATAATAGAACTTTAATTAAAAATATGTTCGATTGATGTTTTCCATTAATCATAGTAAATCCTAACTATGTCACTGTAAATGTGGTAAAAATTAGGCAGGGCACAGTAATTATGGTAAAATTTGCAAATCAACAATCTGTAACGTATCCAACCCAAGCAGCTCTATGATGGGCGATATTATCACCTCTTTCATGCTGTTTCAAAGCCTTCACTAGCATCAACTCCACAAAATGGATTGCCCTTTCTCTTTGTGCCTTAAAGGAAGACACTTTTCCAACTATCATGGTAAACATATACTTTTCCAACTATCAGGGTAAACACTTAATGACATTTTCGATGGAAACACTTAAACCCTTAATAACATGTAAACATGGTAATAATTATTGAATTAATATCTTGAAGTAAGGTAAAAAAATGTCAAAAACCATGGTAAACAATGAAGCCTTACTTAATGTTCGTGGTAAAAATTCTAGGATACTATATATAGCCGTTGCGCGGGCCTATATAAATAAAGAGTAAGCGGCTCTCTTATAGAAGACATGGTAAATAAAAAAAACATCACATTGTTCTGATAAAAAACAAAAAGCAAACATGGTAAAAAAAACAAAAAGTTCATGGTAAAAATTGTGTTATATATAAATTCCTTAAAAAGAAAAATGTGTCACATATAAATTCATAAAACACAAAATCTAGTTTCCGATTTTTAGGGATTAGGATCACCTATATTTATGCATTTTTAAAATAGTAGGAGATTTGGAGGGGTCATGATTATCTAAATCATGCACTTTTGGAAATAGTGGGGTCTTCCAAATCTGTGGAATTGATATCATTTCTTTATATAACAGATGAGATGATTAGAATAGATTTAACGTTTCCTCTTATATAGCTTATCTTCCTAAAATTTTGTAAAATATTAGGACTATAAACAATCTCATGTACATACTCCTTATCCATGTAGGCCCGCGCAACGACTCTCTTATAAAAGGCATGGTAAAAACAAAATATCACATAAGGTTCTGATAAAAAAAATTAAAAAACAAACATAGCAAAAAAAAAACAAAAGAAACATGGTAAAAATTGTGTACACGACACAATTTTCCAAATAGAAGATTTGAAGGCAATAAAGAACTAAGAAAAACCGGCTTGTAATAGCTTACTTCAAGAAATGGATGAGAAAAATTAGAGAAAAAGGAAAACTCAAATTCTCACTTTCTTGCATACATTTAGAAAAGCATAATGCCTTTCTGTTCATCAAACACAAATACAAAACCAATTTACAAGATGACACAAATTTGAAAGCTGCAACAATTGACTGCACAATTCCTTCCAACGGAACGGGATTCTCCAACCCATAGCCACACTTTGTACTGTAAAAAAATAAGAAACAAATCCCGCCAGACGAAAATCAAGAATTCGACAGCAAAAGTTTCAATGACAGGGACGAATAAAAAGAAAAAAAAAACCTTACAAGCAGAAATCGGTTTGGGATGGATCTGGTAAAGATCTTGTCCACCTAGTTGAATGAGTTGGTACGACAATTTGGGACTCCGATTGGTGAAGTTTTTGGACCGCGAAAGGACGGAGAAGGTGAACGATTTAGGACGCCTATTTCTAACTCCAACTGGTGAAGTTTTTCGGACCACGAAATGGGACGACGAAGGTGGATGATGTTGGGATGGTGGAATGACGATTGCGGGACGAAGAGGAGTGAGAGGACAACTGTTGAATTGGGAAGAAAGATTTATGGCGTTAGTTTTTGTTTAGGGATTTTGAAAGAGCGTAATATCTGGGATTGATTCCTATAGGGGTGTCCACGGATCGGATTCGGCCGGTTCGGATACGGATCTGATCCGATCCGGTCAAAGCGGATTTAGGTTTTTAGGATCCGGTAACCATCCGTAGGTGACATATGGATGGATCGGATCGGTTACGGATTTCGCGGATCGGTTCCGAATCAATTTGGCGGACAATCGGTCGGCAACCCTTTCCTCCATCAAATTCCGCCTGGAGATGTACTGGAGATATCTCAGCTAGGAAGGTTGTGGATTTAAATGAGACAAAATATGAAGAAGTTCCCTAGGAGCTTGCTTGTATACCGTTTCAAGAGTTTTTTGCTCACCATTATACTGTTTCCGGTACAACAGAAGACCAACAAGCATGAATGCAAGAACATGCCACACCCACTGTCAAAAGATGGCATGCTAAGCAGTTCGAACAAGATCACAAGAATCGGAATGGAAAGTAAATTCACTTAGGAAGTCTGGGACAACTTCTTCTAAGAAGAGAAGTAATAATTATGCGCTCTAAAGTCTGAACCAATACACAGATAAACAACTTCTGAATGAGAAGTCAACCAAAATCAAGCTCAGGTCTAAGAGCTATATCACGCCGTTATTGCACTAAGTAAAGATTAATAAAGCATTCAAGTACCTCCTACCCATTGAGTTTACTATTCTGTTAAATGCATAGCAAACTGACAACTTTGTAGCTTAAAACATGTGCTGGAGCTAATCCTCAACTCGAAACTAGGGTTGTCCACGGATCAGATTCGACCGGTTCGGATACGGATCCGATCCGATCAAAGCGGATTTGGGTTTTTAGGATATGCAACTCATCCGTACATACCTCGGATGGATCAACGGATGGTTCGGATTGGTCGGATTGGCGGATCAGATGATCCGGTGGGCAGCCCTAGATTTCTATCCCCAAATTTCTTAATTGCAAGGGAGGACCTCCAAATATTGAAATTGGTCCACTTTTTCCGGTTTCTATATGCAACATTTGTTTTAGTCTTCAATCTCCTAAAACATACTATAAATGACAATATGGGTTTTTTTTTGTAACTCCAAAAAAAATACAGGATGAACTCTAATTTGAAGGTGGTTGAAGGATGACTATTTAAGTGTCCCGAAAGATTATGTACAAAAGTTCACTAAATTTTGCATCTTCTGAAAGTGGATACCAAGCATGGGGTCGAGATACTAGCTAGTAGCTTGGTTTTTCTAAATGAAAATAGTTGTGATAATTACCAATATGTGATGATAAGAGAACCATACAGCAATATAGTTAATTCGAATATTTTCTCGGAGTAATTGCAATAATCTTATTTGGCAACATTGATGTTTTCCTGACATATTAATAATGTAGAAAAACAGTTGGAGATATGCTGACCTCAATTTCTCACACTCCCAAGATCTTATATAAACGCCACTAATCTTTTTGTCCGTGAAACTAAAAGCTGAAGAGAAGCAAAGTTTATTTTTTGCGCTCTCCGTCTTCCCTACGAGATTTCATGATTTTGTTGGATGGTCCTCTTATTCACTTTAGAGCATCTCCAGCCCTGCATCAAACTTTTACTCAAATTTTCACTTAAATTTGACTAAAAAGCTTGATTTGGGTAGAGCCTCTCCAGTCATGCAATCCTTTTTTACTCAAATTTGGCTTCAAAAAAAATAAAAAACAATGTATCCCTTCCCAAGCGTGTCTTCTACCTGATTCACCGTCATCGACCAGCACCGCCACCACTAGCTTCGTCCAACACCGCCACCACACCACCGCCACCCCAAGTGTCGTCTAGCACCGCCACCACTAGCGTCGTCCAGCACCGCCACCACTAGCTTCATCCAGCACCATCGTCTCTCTATCTTCTCTCTTGTAAACCCTAGATCTAGAAAACCAGCACCAGTTCGACAGCACGGCCACCACCAGCATCGACCACCACCACCAGACCACCACAAACACCACCCATCACCGATCTGTGTTCTCTGTAACCCTCGCCGGAGTTGACGACGACGACGGCGGAAGGAGTTTCGGCGACGAGCACCACCACAAAGTTACCGTTGGAAATTTGGTTCAAGGGTTAAGACTCCCTTGATTTGGGTAAGAATTTGAGTAAAACTCAAATTGAGTTAGGTTTGGTTCAAGGACTGGAGGGCCATTTACTTAGAGTGTTTTTACTCATATTTTTAATCTGAGTTTGGGTTTGAGTAAGGGCCGGGCTGCTCTTATATGGAGTATTAGAATAGATTTTGGTATTATGAGTGAATGGTGGTTGTTCGTGTTATATCAAGTAGAGAATAAAACTAAAAACTGTGTGAGAAAGTGTAATTAAGTTTGAATGTGACAGGTACAGACGCACAGGAGGGAAAGACGAAGAAGACTCCGCGCTGGAACATTTACAAAATATTAGAGAGAGAAACGAAAGAGAGGAGAGAGAGAGAGAGAGAGAGAGAGAGATTGAATTGAAGGAGCCACGACGACGACGATGCATTCGCTGTCTCTCAAAACCATTGGCGATTGTTTGTTTGGAAGTGTAATTAATATGGCTCTAATCCCTTCTTTGGCATCTATCTCTCTCTCTCTGCCTCCAGATTACAACCCAAACCCTAGCCCCACCCGCACCCCCACCACTATATCTACTCCACAAACCCTAGCTTTCCCCTGCACATTTCTCGCTCTCTCTCTCTTCTTTGCTCAGTTTTTTGGTTCAAGCCGCCCTAGTGCTACTGAGAGAAAAAGTGCTGCAGTTCTGTTCACTTGCATCTGGTATAAACCCTTCTTTTTGTGATTTCTTTGTAATTCTGTCAGATCCTGATCAGGGTTTAGCCGATTCTGTTAATACTGTTATTTACCTATAGATCGGCCATATATCTGTATCACTGATACCTTATGTATCCCCATACCGTGATTTAGAACCTTGATCCTGATACACTGGTCTCTCATTGTTTGATAATCCAGTGTTGATGTTTGAGGTAATCAGCGACTTTTTGTATGCATTGTTGCTTAACTTATGTTTGTTTACGTTTCTATTCTTTATGATTTTTCCTTTGAATTGGGTGGTTCATTTAAAAACAACATTGTATACAGTTCCATTTTCCTTTTAACTTTCATTTCAGTGTTTTCTTGTTGGTGGTTTCCTTGGTTTGGGTGATTTATTAATGATAACTTTCTGTTTTATGAGCTTATCAAAAAAAAAAAAAAATTCCGTTTTGAGAATCTTTTTGCATGTCCCTCGACAGATCTTTGTCATTTATTAGTCAATCTATTGCTTTGTTGGTTTAGATCATGTGCATGCACACACGTGAAGCGATGTCCTGTGTTATACGGTCTTGTTTTGATGATTATCGTGCAGTTCTTATTCATTCGTGAATTGATTTGCTATGCTACATGGTCTAAGTTTTTCTTTTCTTTGATTCTCAAAAAAGGAAACATAGATGTTCCAAGTTCTTGGAATCCCATAGGTCCAATGTAACAATGCATGTTGTACGTGAACTTCTCATGCATAGGTTCAGATCTTTGGCGGTTTGCCCTAACTTTCGAGAAAATAATAGAAGAGAAGAATCTGTGCATCTTTGTGGTAGCTCTTCATTTTTAAGGATACTTTTGATGAGATATTAAACATGTATTTTCTGTGGTCTTTGAATTTTCTGGAGCCTTTTTGTTTTCTTTGTTGTGATTGTATCTATTTGTTGCGTGGAGACGGGGTTGTTGATGGGATGTGGAGACGGTGATCGGAGGAGCAGTTCTATCGTTAAAATTAAATTTTTTTGTTGCATATATTTTGTTTCAGTCATATTTCTTTCTTTTCAGTGTCGTCCTAGTTGTCACTTTTTACACAACCGATACTATGCATACATCATTTTTTTTTCCGCCCGTTATGAACGTTGTCTTAGTATCTTAATAGTTTAGAAAATATTCACAAATCAGTGCCTTCCTATCTATACATGCGTAAAATCGAGAACCCAATTCTTTCAATTAACTTCAGGAAACTCTTTTCAATTACAAGAAGTGATGTTTATGATTCAGTTTCTTATATGAGGCCATTCCCTTTCTGATTAGTCTCTACTTGAATTCAGATCCTTAAAACAGTGATGATGGAAATCCCTTCTCAAAATGGTTCAAGTCCATGGTGTACATCCTATAACTATTCCCTTAATTCCACTGTTTTTCCTAATAGTAACTAGAAATTTTAGATGTTATCTTGTTGCAGGGAACTAGGTACTTCCTATTGACACCTGAGGAAGTGAATGTGATAGGAATCTGACTTGCAAGGTTGGACATTTAGCTAACACATACATATACTGACTCAGCTTTGCCCTATAACTCCACGTATACAACAACACAATCTGCCTTCAATGTCCTATTACACCTCGCAAACACGATGTTAACCTAGTTATCAAAATATTGCAAAATTACTTAATTTTTTTTAACCATGTGGCCTTAGACGTAAGAACTAGATAAGTCCAACATTTTAGCTCATGCATGCACCCAATTTTTTCAAAAATTGGACTGGTGAGCGAACCAAAAATGAGACGGGTGCGGTCTGGTTACTTGTTCAACCGCCGGGTCTACCAAATCAAACTGTGATGTCATTATTATGTAATAATATAATGTAGTTTATAATTACGCATAAATAAAGAAAATAGTTATTAATATTATACTACGCATATGCAAAGTCTGATGATTATTTTGTATTTGGAAAGTTGGTGTAGGTATTTATAAATGATTCGATGTATTTTTGAAGTATTCACTTCATTTCGTCGACATGGTAAAAAGAACTTGAAATGATAGTCAATTACTTCCAAAGGTTTTTTTTTTTTTTGAGCGTGTGTATTTTGTTTCCCAAAGTTGTGTTCCACTCAGGTTTCAGGAATAATGAAATCATCAAAGTCAAAACTATATTGACATATATGACATGCCCTTTCTTTCTATTGTTTCATTATATTTTTCACTTTCTTTATAATCAGTTTTTGGACTTCATTGAGAGAACCGAAAGGGTTTGGAGATTGCTTTGTTTGTGTAAGTGATAACACGTAAGCTTTTGGTCTGCATGTTTGTTCTTCTTCGCTAAAATAAATTATCAACTGTTTTTCAAAATTTATAATGTATCGTTATGAGTTGATTCATAAAACACAGAAGTAGGTAAATTTATTGCATTTGTTAGATGAGTGAAAGTGGGAAACCGTGCCCTCATCTAGTCAGTATTTTAATTCTTTGTCGCATTTGTTTTTGTATTTATTCCTTATTCATTTCTACTCTCTTGTCCAAGTCCATTTAGAAAGGTTCTCCTTGCCACCTAAGAAGCGTGACACTTCAAAGAAGTTACCATATCTGTGTTAGATCATTTACAATAAAGGAAGCAAAATCTTATACCATGTATGTACTTTACGTATGTGGCAAGTTGAGGAGTCATTTCTTTGTCTTCAAACTTGAATAGAGAGAAAGCTAAACCAAAATAGTTGGGAGTTTTGCTGCTACCTTGGAGTTCTTGTTGAACACATGGCTCTTTAAATTCGGTAGAAATCTCACTTCTCTCTTTCCCTTGGTGGTGCTCTTAGACCTGAACAATTTTGGACACTTGGGAAAAATAAGTGTCATACAGGCACCTGGCATCCTGTAAAAGTTTGAATTAATTTTGTTATGGTACGTTTATAAAAGAAAAAATTACTAAAAATACTCTTACTCGTCTCTCATTAGGACTTTTGGAATGAGATTTACTTTGCATTTCTCTTTTTAGCTTAATATACAAGTACATCAATTACATATGCTCTGCGCACACATTCCCTTGGGTTGTCCCTAACAGCCTTAGTCGGCAAACTCATGTTGTGTACGTGTCAAGTTATGTGTCTGAGTCTGCTTCGTAGGTTACTAGCATAAGTTGATTAAAGAACTCACATGTCAACTTTTAGACAGCATTGTTGATTTCAGTCTCTTTTTGTTTATATTATACTCCCTCCGTTCCAAAATGTTTGCCCCCTACGAAACACGTGCAATTTTCAAACTAAAAAATAATATAGTTACAAAAATAATTTTCTAAGCAATGGGGATCTTGTTTGATAGATCTCATTGAGAACTTTAATATGGTGCAAAAAAAAATTGAAAATTATTTTTGTAAATACATTATTTTTTAGTTTGAAAATTGCACGTAGTTTCGTAGGGGGCAAACATTTTGGAACGGAGGGAGTATATTCTTTTCTTTTCCTTTGGTCCTGAGGAGGAGGGATCTATAGGCCATGGATTATAGCTGTGGGATGTTGGTGGAAGTTATTGGGCAGAATGTTGTTAATCATGCTGTCTCATAAGTTTGTTCCCATATTCGTCTGTGTAATCTTTTTCTATAAATTGATAAATGGTTCCTTAAGTTTTTCAATGGTACTCATTAAGCCTCTCATCTTTTGTAGCTGACATTTTGTTTAGGATCACCGTTAACTAAGTGCTCTTAACTAATATATACTAAGGGTCTGCCCTTTTGGTCCAATTAGTATTCAAGTTTATTTTTGTCTGCTTTTGCTTTGAAATTCTCTCTGTATCCATTTTGTTTACCTTATGTAGATATTTTTCTTTGTGTTGATATTGTTTGTTGTATCAAGTTATTCATCGTTGGTTGTTATTTTATTTTCTATACCTATTATTTTTTTTCGAAACTCTTTCAGCAATCGTACATTGTAAATGTTGCGAACTACTGAAGAAATTGCATTCTATTGATGGATCTATTACTGATAGTGGTAGTATGACTTAATGTCTGCAGAGGATTTTGATCGTTGGGATTTGACTTTTGTCAACTTAAGGAAAGACTACTAGTCATGATGCCTCGTCGAAGAAGAAACTCCAGTTTCCTTCCAGGGTCTTCTTCTTCCAGCTACTCTTCCTGGCTGGAGCAGCAAAACGTAGAATCAGACGGAAATGCCGAAAGTCTCAGGAGAAATACTCGTAGGAGACTAGCTCCTACAACTGTAACAGATTCTACAGACTCCGCAAATGACCATAGCCTTTCCCATGAATGTTCTACTCCTAGAATTCCCGGTACGACCATGGCTGCAGAACATGCGGAAAGGCTGGTAGATACTGCTCATCCAGCAAGTATCTCTGAGGAGCAAACTATTAACCACCCTGCACCTTCAGTTGGAGGCAGGCTTGACTATGGAGTTCGTAGTCCAAGTGATCCAAGGCTTGGAGCTCGAGATTCTGGAAGGAATAACGTCACTCCTCCTTATCTACCTTTCTCGAGTTGGGTTGAGTATATGGTACGTACAACTTGTTTCTTTTCTTTGCTTGATGTTGCATCATGTTTGTGCTATTTCCTTCTATCTTTTGTTGATTCGTCTCATAAACTAACAGTTATGTAAGTATCAGTTCATCCTTCCTATGCAACCTTTTACTTTTGTTACACACCCTCAATTAAAAACCTTAAATGGGAAACCTTTCCCTTGTTCTCTAACATCTACTTCTTGAGGACCAGCTCAAGACGATTTGAGGGCTAAATAACAGTGATTAACCATTCATTGTTTAGGTCTTTGTTATTCAAATTACATTTTATGAAGAGTCAACATATAGTTCTCCATTATAAGTAGCCATAGCCAATGAATATGTTCACAAGTTAGAAACAAAAGGGTGCTTGCTAGGAATATAACCTTTGAATTTCAGTTAGTACATTAATTATGTCTGGTAGTGAAAATATTTAGCTCCCACAAAGGATGAACAACTCTTTACTTTGCGAAAGTAGTTTGAAGGACATTTAAGAAGAAAACAAGGATTTTTTGCTCATAATAGATATTGGAGTACAAAGGGACGTTGTTAATGGAAATGTTCCTAGAGAAGTACAAATTAAGTTTGGATACTCTTCTTCTCGGTCTTTGACATAGTTGTAAAGCTTTAGCGGCCATACTAGATAATCCCTCCTCCCTTGTATTGCACGTATGGAGTGAACCACAAAACAAAGAAATGTGTCTCAAATAGAAGTCTCAGTCGTTCACGATAACGAGCCTCACATAAATGATGTGGTCCAAGGACAAATGCTATTGTGAGTCTTGGAGAGAGAATTCTTTTTCTTACGACAATAGGCTAACATCAAGGTCAGCCACGACTCATCTAGGGTTTCTTTCTAATGTGTAGTCTCTATATGTATATACAAGAGAACAGCCATCACATACGTTGGTAGTTGTACAGTTTTAGTTTTTTCAAGTGCTTTAAATAGGAATTGGTTCCAAGGCTGAAGTGGGAAAAGATAAGCTCTTAAACATGTGTTGGAGTTTATTGTTCTTATATTGGTGTTATTGTTGGAATTTGTTCCACATCGGTATTATCACCTCGAAAACTAGTATATGAACCTGGGCGGCCTCTCCACTCATTGCCAATTGGTTTTGAGTTGGATACTTTAACATGGTATTAGCTAGGTTTTCGGAGGCTTTTCCCCTTTGTTTGTGCCATAGTTGCACTTTCTTCTGTTGTGATCCGTATGTTCCCGATCCTTTGTTGAGCTCTCCCCGTGCGAATCAAGGGTTGCATGTGCGGGGGAGTGTTGGAATTTGTCCCACATCGGTTAATTATTACCTCAAAAAACGAGTATATGAGCCGGGGTGGCCTCTCCACTCATTGCCAATTGGTTTGAGTTGGATGCTTTAACAGTTATTAGCTATTTTTACATCATTGATTTAAACTTCTATTATAAAAGTTGTGTGCGGATCTTCATTCGTGCATGTTCTCAAAAGTTATTTTTGTTAGGTACTCGTTCCATAATATTCATATGAGACACTAGAAAGAATTCATTTTCTTTCAAATTGTTTTGCTTTGTTCTTCTGTCCATTGTGCTTCTTACCAAATGGAAGCTCTAAATATTTTTTTATTAACAGGATCAGCGTTACTCAGAATATCTGCGTTCGATTGATTTTATCGCTCGGCAATATCAGGTTATCTTTCCAGACTGGTGTATTTCATCTTTTGATTACCAAGTTTGTGATTGCTTCTGGTAGTGTAGAAGCTTGATCTTGTTGTCATGTTCATATTTACCAACATTATTTGCTGCAATTGCAGAGGAATAACTACTTTTGCTATGCTTCATTCTCCTTTATGAACTTCTTAATATGATATGAATATTCATGTTTTGACATCATTGTGGTTTCGATATGTGGCTTTCGCTTATGGTGTGGTGGGCCAGCTTAGTTTAGTTATGCGTACCCCTCAGGTCGATGAAGGGGACCTTGAGGATCGGGAGGATGACGAACATGAAGAAATGCGTATGTCTTATGAGGTAGCAGTAGGATTAAGCAAGGAAACCATCTTGGCTGGAGTAGGGCGGCATAGCTATCAATTGCCAAATTTGGGATCTCCAGTGGAGGAGGAACGGTGCTGCATTTGCCAGGTAAAGAGCACTTGAATCCTTTGTCTTGCGACTTAGGCGACGTTAAATTATCCAGCTCAAAACCAGATTGGTAATGAGTGGAGTGGATGTGGAGACACATATATGAGTTCTTAAGTAAAAATTAACAGATGCTGGACAAACTCTAACAAGATTTGTTTGGATGACCAGGACTTTCCTTCCTAGATTTTAGGTTGTCTTATTGATCTCATTAAGTGTTTGGATACTTTAGGATCTGGATGTTTAAGGGGAAGGAGAATTTCACTACTTCCAGCCTCCAGGCTTCTATTATGTCAAAACATTTGCACATGTTAGGTGAACCAGTATGCTTCCCCTGATTATGGATTTCATTTATCGTTCAAGTGTTTGGATTGTTAAATAATGTTGATGCGTTCGGGGGTGGGGATTTCTCGAAGTCCACGCTTTATTTTTTAATTTTATTTTTATGTTTAGTGCTTTCTACTGAACTATAGGCTTTCATTTGCTGAATTGGCTTGCAGGAGGAATATGTTGAGGGAGAGGAGCATGGGAAGCTTGACTGTGGACACGAGTTTCATTCCAATTGCATCGAGCAATGGCTCATGCTGAAGAATGCTTGTCCCCTTTGTAAAAGGGCTGCAGTGGTTGTTTGAGATATGAACAGTAGATTCATGTCTTCTTTTCTCCCAAATACAAGATATATTGATCGGTTGATCTCTTTAAACTTCTCTGCGTTTTGTTTTCCATTGCTTCTTATTGCCCCCTTTGCTCCCATAGGAGAGTATTGATTCTACTAACGGGCAAGCTGATGAGAAGACTTGGGACCATTTAATGAATTATCTCAAATTTAAAAATTGCTGTTCAATTTCCTGGTAGATTTTAGTGGCTTTTATTGAAGGACTGATGCTAAAACTGGGTTATTTAGTTGAAGACTGAACTATTCTAGAGTTGGCAGTTACTTGTAAGATCGTCCTATGGATTCTTACCAAACCTCCTTCTGTTTCCATCCCTCGCTTCGTAATTATCAAAATAGCTTTTTGAAGATAGCTCTTATCTTGCCTGCTAGTTAACAAGTAAGAGATAATCACATTGTCCAAGAATACATTAAGAAATTACGTAAATTTACTTAAATCAAAGTCCAAGTAAAATGACAACATTTTATAGTGCATAATGTTGAATAACAGTATTGGAAACTCTCATAGCCTCCTAATGTTAGACTCTTCTATATGCCATTGCTATCCCATTACCGCTCCTGCTCCCGCTTCCTGCCCTACCTCTGCCCCTGTTCTTGCAACCCTGTTTAAGCAGGCTATAAAATATAACTCAATCAATTTTCGTGATTGGCAATATGGGAAATCATTGGTGTCGAAAGAATATAATGGCTATTTTGATTACCTGCCAGTAAATTTAAGATATCTTTTGGGTGCTTTGGAAAAACTACTAACAATAAAACTTTTGGCAGTATGTTACCTTGTTTTTCCTCTTAATAACCCTATTTTGCTTCCCAATAGGAGCTAATTAGGATTTATTTTACCTTCAAGGATGATTGCTTTAAAATTATGGTTTAGTATGTTGAACTTGTTTGATAATATTGGCACGCTATTCTTTCAGATATATGGCACTAACCTAGTGAATTAGCATCAGTCATCACTTTGTAATATAGTTAGAAATATTCAGTTCATGTCGCAGTTGTTGACTAAAGTTTTGACTTTTGAGTACGTTACGGTTTTTGCAATACCTAATTTCTAATGGTTGACCCTTGGCATTTGTTTGCTTTGGTTAACTAAGTAACCAAAAAGTTTTATACATCAAGATTGAAATGATTTATTCGTATGGTTTAAATCGAATAACATAGAAAATGACTATACTTCTTGAAACCTAGACCAAAACGTCATGGTACCTACACCTTAACAAATATATGAAAAGGTTGCATAATGATTATTGTTGATCGACAAACTTAATACTTACAAGAAGACGACGGAGTTACACCGTTAAAAGATTGTGATTACATACTAAGAACAATATTGATGATGGTCATTTTACTTATCTTATTGAATAAATGACAAGCAAACTAAGCAAGGCATAACTTAAAGATGTGGTTATTAGCTCAAAGATATGGTTATTATTCAACCTGGTTGTACCCTTTGTCTTCTAAGGGGGAGGTCTAGTGGTCGAGTCTATGGAGAGACATTGAACTCCCTTTGGTTGTTAACTCACTAATTCTCCCACTGACCCCCTAATGATATATATCGTATGGCAAAAAACAAAAAAAAAAAACAAAGAAAGAAAAAGCCTTAACGTGTTATCATATCTAAAATCTCAAATGAGCATGTCAAGCACCAAATTGTGAATACCAACAAATAACAAAAAAAGAAAAAGAAACAAAATCGAACTAGTATAACCTTACCACAACTATGTTGTGCTAGCACCAAGAATGCTAGATAGACGAAATAAATGTGTTGTCAGTTTGATGGCATTACCAATAAAGTGATTAGCTAACATACTGACAAAGGCTAATTGTTAGATAGTACTAAAAGCAGTGGTGAGGAAGTATTAGTTAGTCTCATGTTGTAATAGTTGTGCGAAGATGGTTTCATTGATTACCCTTAAATGTAATGGATTGACGTCAATAGACTAATGGGCATGAAATGGAAATACAAAGGTTGATGAAATCAATGCTTACTTTGTCTAAATCTGAAACAGTTAGATGAACCGCCAAATCATTAAAGCATAGGATAACTGAGCAAAGTAAAATGACAACAAAACAAGTTTGTTGAGCTCATGATGATTACAAATAGGTGGGTAGGGGAGAGAGAGACATTGGATTCACTAGCTTCTGCCATAAACCTTGTTGTATCCATACCCGTGTATTATAGCCTTGCTGTACCCATAGCCGTGTATATTGATCTCTCGTGATTTCTTCTAGTTAATTCTATTATGTACAAGATCATTCTTTGACAAATCTCACAAACTGTTTTAAGCTGCACATCAGTGGTTCACTTCTATTCTTCATTTTCCTTTTTATTCTTCCTGTCAATTGGGTGATTCACTTAATTTGTTCCCTTTCTTTTTTTGATTCTATTTTTCAGTGTCAGCATCTAACAACATTGCTCATTGGCACGAAAACTTGAAGCTGAATTGTGGATTTTTTCCCCCCGTGTTTGTTTATCTCGTAAAAAAGTAGTTCTGCACTTTGAATGCTTTCCTTCTGGCATTTTGCTTGCCAATCAACGACCTTTGGCGACAGTGTTTGTTCAGAATTGGTATTTTTAAGACCCTGGCATACCCTTTGTTTCTTAAAGTCAATTCACACAATCTTGTGGCATAAATGTTTATATTTTTTTGTTAACTCTGTTTTCTGGTCCCTTGACCATATCTCGTTAATGAATGCACAAACACACATGATCCACACTCAAATCAAATAAATCAGGCTATAGATCTGCATTTTTGTGGGGGCAATTTAGCATTCATGTTTCAAAATAATTTTCTTGCATTCATGCGTTGTGTTAAGGGATATATTTATGATTCGCAAGGGATTGAGGTTATCTTGTTGATTTAATAGTCCCATAGTTCAAAGACAATTGATTATAAAATACCTGGCTGATATTTACTTACTTTTTGTAAGATGAAGGATACTAATATCCTGGTTTTTTGGGGGTTGACTCCAAAATTATCGAGCTGTGTTTCTTTGGTTTTCATTTTCCTTCGGCTTTGATATGCCCCAAGTTATACCAATGTTGAGGTTCTTGGAACTCTTTTATGAAAGATGCATCGATATTTGTAGTTCTTTTCTGTGGTACTTGATATTTTGGGTGCATATGTTCAGATCTTGTGGTAATGTGGGTTTTTCTCAAAAATAAAAGAAGTCTCAAGTTTACTTTTATGGGTGATTATATATTTATTCATGTGGTCTTTCGCTTATGTGAGGCGCTTATTTTCTAATGGGACGGGAATGGGAGGAGAGGAGTGGCTCTATACATAAAAATTAGAAGTTGGTGGATGTATTTCTTTTCTTTCCTTCTTGGTTTGAGCGTTGGACTACTCTCTATGATCCATCTATTTTATGTTATTTATTTTCAAATTTAACATAATTCATATTTGCTTGAGTAAATATACATCAATCACTGGCTTTCTTTGCTTAATGTTATCATATTAGTGCAGAGCACTATTTTCAATTAGAAAATGTGATGTTGGTAATATAGTTGCCTTATATTGGACCCATTTTCCTTTGAATTTTCTATTCTTCACTAATTGAATTTAGATCCTTGACAGCAGCGATGATGGAATCCCCTTCTTGAAAATTGCATCTTTTCTTTGAGTTTAGATCCTAGTGATCCATCAGAACCACCGTCAACAATTAATGGCAGGTAATTATTTAACATGTCAATGTAAGCATTTTTTTTCCATAGGAGATGTCAATGCCTATATGTAGATAGACAGAGTTTCTTACGGGAAGTGAATCTTAGATAGAGAGTGAAAGATGCAGAAAAGGGACCCAAAGATGGTTAAGTAGCATGAGGGTACTAATTATGGCAATCCACCGTTTTTGTGAATTTTGATGACTTGCAAAGTTGAGAATTGGCCTTCTGTAAAACCCTCCATGCTTGGCTAATCCATGCATAACTGAAACTCTATCCTATATTCTTAAGGCTTTGAGTCCAATGATGAGTTAATTTTCTATTCCAAGAACTTAGGTTTTTTACGCCTTTTGTCTATTTCTAATTGCGGCGGGTGGGGTCAATGGATGAAGTACCTGTGTTGCGTACTCGACAATTTGGTAAGTGCGTGAGATATAAATCCTTCTGGATCGGTTGGACATCCACCCAACTAGCATGTACTTAACCGAGTTTACCAGGTACCTCTGCACAGGAATTCTAAACACCATTTTATTGTAAGAAAATAGTATAAAATAGTAGAAATTGTGTGTTGCTATGTTCATGTGTCCTAGGACGAGAATTGGATAGATTTCACATTTAGAAGATTCCTGCAAGGTAGCACCTTTGTATCACATTATTTATGTGGTTTGTTTCCTATTACGAAGACATTCTTATCTGTTGTCCTGTCATCATGCTTGTTTTACAGTGATGATTTTATTCATCTAACAACACGTTCGCTTGAATGCTGCAGGTTTGAACTTTGCTTCCATGCAGTTGGCCACGATTCAGCTGTTTGCATTTGTGCGCCCTTATGCTTGTGCAGTTATGAGGTTTCAGTGGCAGATTTTCTGGCTAACTGGTGGCCTTGGTGATGTTCATGAGACTTGGTACAATCCTTTGGCTAGCGTTTTATGTTGAGTTCGTGTAAGGTTAGAGAACTTTGTTGTTTATTGGGGTTTTTCTGGATGATTTAGTATAACTTCTCAATCATTTAAGCAGTTTAACTTCTTTGAATTAGTATATCATCTGTTATACTTCCTTGGGAGGGTCTACGAGCCTAGTTTGTAGAATCTATTAGTTGTATAAGAGAGCTGAAATTGAATCCTCCCTCCAACCAGGTTGGAGAAATAGGGACCATGAATATGGCACAACTTTTTAGGCTAATTGATGGATTTAGAGATATTGCGAGACTGGTTCAGCCTTCAGTAGTGTTTTGTGCTTTTTTTTTCCCTCTTTTCTGTTTGGGTTTTAGGTTTTCCCTTGGTTGATTTACCATGACTTCCTAATCATTTAGTCAATTTCCTTGGACTATTACATATTATATTCCGTCGGTTATGCTTCCTTGGAAGGGACTACTAGCCTTGTTTGTAAATTTTCCTCTAGAGCAATAAACCGATTAAGCTTGAGGAATGGTAAAGATGAGAGAGGAGTCGGGCGGTTCTCCGTGCTTCCGCAGAAGACTCAGGATATAAAGGTAGCTTTCACAGACAGTCTACACTTAGGGTTGGTACATCCTCCATCCTGCATATTCATCTCCTTTCTATCTCTCTTGACCCTATACTGAAGAGACATGGAATTCTGTCTTTTCTTAGTACAACGATTCTCCTCCATTGATAAATAGTGAGCTGAAATAGAGAAGAAAAAACAAGTCGCCGAGTATATCTGGGAAAAATCTGGGACAGCGAGAAAATAACAAGTGACTGAATGAGATGTAATTTGATTGTTGATCCGAGTTCATTGGCTGGGCCTCTTTCATTTTGGTTTCCATTATCATCTCTCTCTCTCTCTCTCTCTCTCATTACACAGTAGTGGATCGTATAAACTGCTTCAGTGGGGTCATATAAACTGCAAATTATAGAAGTACCTTTTATATACTTGTAACTTGTTCTGAAGACAGCTTTATCTATCACGGAAGTCATTCTTCGGCAACAATGAACGGTGCAGTTAAAGAAGGAGATGAGATGTGAAGATGTTTATGTGTTCTAAGAACCGGATCAGGGATTTACCAGACTATGAGGTTTGATGAGAACTTTTCTCTTTTATTGGTTTTGAGCGTCAAGACTTTACTTTCAGGATTTATATATCTGTGTTGTATTTTGCTGAATACAACGCTAATTCTTTTTTGATTTGAGATGTATTTTTCTTTCCATGACTCAAGTATTTCCTTTTGCATGCATCTAAGTTATATCCCTGTGTTTAGTTCGGGGCCATCATTGTCTATGGGCTTTGTTCAGAAAGTGCATGCTTTTCTTATTCTACCATGAACCGATTGGGTTATAATTGTTCTCATGGTGGTCCTCTGGGAATGGGATCAAAAATTTATTAATTTGCCAAATACTTTTTTTTTATTGTCATCCAGATCTATACATCTAATGATCTTGAGGTGATATTTTCCATCATTCCCTCAACTCCCTATATGGCGTAGATATTCGTTAGATAATTTTCGCATTGTAGTCAAATATTTTCTTCCACTAGTATCAGGTGAACGTCTTCGAGGCCTTTGTTGGGTTTTATTTTCATGGGGCGTTGCATGTTGCTAGGACTACTTAAATGTGCATTTATACGGATTTTTAGAACCACTAGGTTCCAAGCATTGGATAAGTACTCAAAGAATAGGGAGCCTGAAGCTTATGATTGCTTTATTCTTTGTGGAAGTGAGTAGGGTGTTTCGACCGTCGCAAGGAACTCACGTGTAGAATTGTAGAAAACAGTGTTTGTGTCGAAACTAAGTTATCAGTAGATACAGAGTTGTTCAGACTCGTGCACCGAGTCCTAAAGGTGACAGAATCTCATCCCCCGATTTTGAAGTATCTTGTTAAGCTCATTCAAGTGTTTTTGTAACTCGGGAATTCGGACGCGCGTTTAGGAGGCTGAGGAGTTCTACTAATTCCATGCTTCAACTCACCCCAAGTTCAGAGCTTGCTGTTAAAACTCTATTCTTTGATTTCTTGAATCACTATGCTTGCTCAGATTTAAGATATCTTATTAATCTCATTTAATTGTTGGGGCATTTCAGTAATGTAGATGTTGGAAAAGGTTGGGGAATGTGCCTAATTACAAGCTTAGAGCTTCTATTTTTGTCGAAGTTTAGAGCTTCCTACTGAAGTATTTTGGGACGGAGGAAGCATTACTTTTGCGACATGGCCAAGGCTTTTGACCATCATGTTTGTTATTTGAAAGCTCGAGAATGTATAACGGTCTTGGCAAATGCTTAGTCACATGGAGCTGATACTAGAGAATTGGAAATTATGATAAGATAATTTCATTTTTATATTGAGATTTACATATCTACTTATTTATTGCCAATATTGTCCACCGTATATGATGTGCTCAATCAATGAATGGTAACGGTTTCTGTATTTGTGTTCGTGTCTTGTCTGTTACAAGTCTTAATGAGCATGGTTACCAATTAAGTTTTGAAAATCAAACAAATTCTACTCGTTAAAAGGGAAAATTACATCACGAGAAAGGGAAAATACAAAGGGCAATTTGGTAGTTTCAACAGGATTGATGAGCCCCATTGTGTCGCCCTACAAGTACCTTATATATATTCCTAACTTGTTCTGAAGGCGGCTATACCTCTCTCATAGAAGTCATTGTTCAGCAACAATGAACGGTGTAGTCAAAGAAGAAGATGAAGACGACGAAGAAATGAAGATGTTTATGTCTTCTAATAATCGGATTAGCGATTTACCAGACTCAGAGGTTTGATGAGAACTTTTCTCTTTAGAATGGGTTAATCAATTTGGTTTTGTGGGTCAAGACTATGAGTCATTTACTTTGTGGATTTATATATCTGATTTGGATCTTGCTGCATAGAACTCTATTTCTTTTCTGATTTTAGATGTATTTTATTCCGCGACTCAAGTATTTCCTTTCGCGTGTATCTAATGTTATATCCTTTTGTTCAGTTCGGAGTCATCATTTTCTTGGTTCAGAAAGTGCATGCTTTTCTTATTCTACCATGAATGACCGGGTTATAATTGTTCTCATGGTGGTCCTCTGGGCGTGGGATCAAAATATTATCAATGTCCTAAATACTCTTTTTTGTCATCCAGATCTATACATCTCGTAACCAGATTGGTGTTCCTCTTGCGACTTAGGCTATGTTAAATTATCCAGCTCAAAACAAGATTGGTAATGAGTGGAGTGGTTGTGGAGACACATAGATGAGTTCTTAGGGTAAAAATTAACAGATGACGGATGTTTAGGGGGAAGGAGAATTTCACTACTTCCAGGCTTCTTTTTTTCTCTTATGCTTCCCCAGATTATGGATTTCTTTCATCATTCAAGTGCTTGGATTGTTAAATAATGTGGATGCTTTCGGGGGTGGGGATTTCCCTAATTCCACGCTGTATTTTTTTGAAGTTCAGTGCTTTCTACTAAACTATAGGTTTTCATTTGTTGAATTGGCTTGCAGGAGGATTATGTTGCGGGAGGGGAGCTTGGGAAGCTTGACTGTGGACACGAGTTTCATTTCAATTGCATCGAGCAATGGCTCATGCTGAAGAATGCTTGTCCCCTTTGCAAAAGGGCTGCGGTGGCTATTTGAGATAGGAACATTAGTTTCATGGCTCATTTTTCCCCAAATACAAGATGATATATTGATCGGTTGATCTCTTACAACTTCTCTGCGTTTTGTTTTCCATCAGAATCAATTAATACCAGACTTTCCTATTTTCTTGCTTCTTATTGTCCCTTTGCTCCCATAAGAGAGTATTCATTCTACTAACAGGCAAGTTCATGAGGACGACTGATGCTAAAACTGGGTTATTAGTTGAAGACTGAACTATTCTGAAGTTGCAGTCACTTTTTGATTTTGTGTAAGTAGTTGGCAGTCACTTGAAGATGGCTCTTATTTTGCCTGCTAGTTAGTAAAAATAAGATGGCTCTTATTTTTCCTTGTCACTGTGCAGTAATGTTTATCTTACAAATTTGTGTTGCATCTCACTTTCAGCAATGCAATGAAGTGATTTAATAAAGTGTCTATGCAGATCAGATTTTGTGCACTTCAAATTATGCACAAAAGGTCATTAAGGTTAGCAATATTAGTTCAAAAAAGTGCTCACATTGAAATAATCAAACTTAGCAACCATTTAGCAACTAACCAAATTTTGGCCATTCGATAATAAAAATTAGCAATATTTTGTCAATAACTAAATTTAGTGGACTCACGTCTATCCAATCAAGTACACTCACCATTACACAAAATGACAAAAACCTTTGATTATGAATTTGAGGTACAAGTGTTATAAATTCATAATTGAAGCCTAGATATTTCCTCACTTTTTTTTTTTTTAGATATTATTTTGCTTCCGAAGTAGGAAAGGAATTTTAAGTTTTAGATAGAAGAATAGGGAAAGTTCATTGAAATCGGACTTTCAAGTTTTAGAAAGAAGAACAGGGAAAGTTCATTGAAAACCACAGCAGTTCAAAATGAGAGACTTGTTATGTAAAGACCCGAAAATTTTAATTATTTTTCCAGAAATAAAGTTGGGGTAATGTGTGGAATGAAGTATAATGATAAAATTAGCTAAGTGATGAGAGGATACATGTGATGTGTAAGGTTGGGGTGGAATTGGTTTACACAAGTCACATTTGGGCTTGTAGTGTAATTTTTGGGGTTAATTTTAAAGTTGTGTGGTGTGGGTGTGTTATATGTGTGTGTGGTGGAGAAAGAGAGAGAAAAAGCTCATCTCTCTCCCCTTAGAAAATCAGTCGGCTCTCCCTCTCTTCCTCCATAGCTTCTCTCAAGCTTTCTCTCCACCAAATCAAGCCAAAACCCAAGCTCCAAACTTAATCCCTTCACAAAAC
>JAXBDA010003411.1:0-34836 GCA_036023075.1 Gaultheria prostrata
AACCCCCCCCCCCCCCCCCCCTATTAGTACGATTCTTCCTATTCACTGTGTTCGTGCCTCCATCTACTCATTCGACCCTTCCCCTCTCCCCGGAACCAGCGACAAATGTCATTTGGATAATCAGCTACTGTCAAATGTTATCTCCTTTGGTTATGTGTGTTTATGTGAGCGTTTGTCTTCATAAAGATTGTGCATTGAATTAAGCATTCACAAATTAATACCCCACAACTTTTGAATTTTTTTCACTACTTACCTTAGAGAGACAAAGAAAAAGATGGCGATAATTAGCACAAAATGGGATAGTTTCAATCCTCTAAATAGCAAACAACACTAATTAATTAAGCTATTGTCAAACAACACTAATTAATTAAGGGAAATTGAATGCAAGTGGTGGGTAGCTCATGCGGTAGAGCTCTTGGATGCCACACACTGCATCCCGGAATCAAATCTCATTCCGCTTCCTCACATGTGAAAAATTAGGAATGACGAATAACAAAAAAAAATTAAGGGAAATTGAACATAGATACATTTTTTGGAGGGACAAAGAAGAGAAGTACAATTAATTAAGGGAAATATTAACCAAGACTAGATGATAATTATATACTAACTTAGGCTGGGAGCGTCATTGCCACCAGTAGTAGGATTGGTTTCCTGACATTGACTGAGACTGAAAATAACCACTTGGGGCTGGATTAGGGTTAGGGTTTTGTTCTTGAAGTAAATTACCTGCAATTACTCCATAATCAGAGTTTATGAATCTTGCATTCTCCATCTCCCAATTTCCACTAATACCCATAAACTTATTGTTGGAATCCTCCCCATCTGAGACTCCAAGTCCAGGATTGTTCTGAAAACCTAAAATCGACCGCGATGTCGATGAATTTCCACTTGGAGTGCCCTGAAAATTTTCAAGAATTCCCACATTAGGAAGTTCATGATCCAAGCCATTAGTGTTTGCTTCTTGATCATTATTTCCAAACAAAAATATCATTTTCTCCCTTGTTCTTGCCTTAGCTCTTTCTCTCGCCTTTTCCCTCAACTCCTTCGCATGATGAGGATCATACACCGGCTTTTTTGGCAGTTTTTGGTTATTTTCGTCGATTGGAACACCAACTGTAACCTCAACTCTCTTCCCTTTGTCTTCCTTGTGAACAACAACACTCTCTTGATCTTCTATCACCGCTTTCGTAGCGCTACACCCGTGTTTCAACCGAGGGATGTTCCTCGTGAGTTCTTTGATCGCGCCTTTCGATTTGGAGAAGAGCCACTCAATGGTCTTACTAGCCTTATCAAACCCTAACAAGTCTTGGAGGTCGAAGAACTTCCGAGCGATCTGAACTGACAATCTCATCCTCCTGTCTCGCACTCCTTGAGCTGTGCAAATCTTGCTGTGCCTGTCTTTCTTCCCCGTTCTCCTCCTTGTTTTAGGGTTAGGGTTAGGGTTAGGGTTAGGGTTAGGGATCGGCTTCGGGTTACGGTCAGTAGCTGCACTACCACCACCGCCATTTTTTTTCCTCGGACGGCGGTTGGAAGGGCTAGTTATGCCGGTAGTGTTAATGATGGTTGTGATATTATGATCGTGTGGAGGGTCGCCGGTGTCGAGAAAAGGTGATGGGAAGTGGAAGAGGGGTGGAGGAGGAGGAGGATATTCTTCTTGTGAGGAATTGTAATTAGGGTTTTCTTCCATTGTTGATGAGCCAGGGAATAGGGTTTCGTTGGTGTATGAAAAGCAACTGCTACTTGATGAAAACATTTTATGGTTTCTAAATTTGTTTATAAGAGAGAGAGAGAGAGAGAGAGAGAGAGAGAGAGAGAGAGAGAGAGAAAGAGAGCTTACTCTTTTTGAAGCTAGTGGAGAGGCAATGGTGAAGGTGGTGCTGCTTAAGGAAAGTTAGAGTACAAACCTAGCTAGAAAGGGCCGGTTCTTATCGTTTGGAAAAATGGAAATTGAGAGAGAGAGAGAGTATGTTTTGCTGCTTGCTTTTTTTAGTGTGCAAAAGTGTAGAAGAGAGTGTATAACAAATATAATGCTATACATATAACAGTAAATGGTGACACAATTCTTGAGGGAGCAGGTGACTGATGGTAACCTGCTAGGGAGAGGAGGGAGGAAACTCTCCTCCAATTTAGGTCCCAGTAGTAGCTAGTGTTGGTATTAATGTGCAATCAAATATGATCGGAATCGTTCATCTCGTACATCTTATTTATAAAATTATTTTCGTAAACAGTTAACTTGATCAGACGTTAACAGCAATGTTGTCAGTCGTAGTTAGTACTGAGGTATCAACACCTGTTAAATGCATGAGAATATATAAATCCTACCACTGGGCTACCATGCACTCTGGTTGGAAAAAATAGTCATTTGAAGATTCAAACTATATATACTTGTTTGTGTGAAATTATTCGATCAATAGTCCGGGAGCACTGCCTACATAGTGCTCCGGACCACTCCAAAACGCTTGCTTCACAGTTTGATTCATATGGCTCTTGAGGTTCGATTAAGTAGGTTTTTCACATGAGCCCCGTATTCATCAGTAGGGTCAGTGAACTGTTCCATTTACCTTTAATCGCAGGTCTTGCATGTGACCACAAGAGTCCAAAACTGAAAAAGAATGGAATGTAACGTTGAGGAATCAATCAAATCAACAAACACAAGCGCGAAGAATAACCAAGCACAAGGAAAGAAAGACACCTAAATTTTAGGTGCTTATCCAACTAGGTAGTTGAGTCCATTCACGACCCACATATGTTTTAACTCTGTGTCGAATAAAGAAAAGAGTAGAAATTATATGAGCTATGTGCACAATATATTTATAATATTAAATTTACATCATCAATTATCATAATATTTTTTTATATCAAACTTTCAAGTGTTGCCAATGCGTAATTCCAATCGAATCATGTTTCACAAACTCAACATATTACAAAGATGGGACGAAGGGGAGTGGGTGTTAGAGTAGTGTAGGGTTTGGGTAAAGCTACAGAAAGTTGAAGTTACTACAGGTCTACGAAACCTATCCCACAAGAAAAAGGACAATAATTTGAATATGTACTTATGTAGGCTGCTGGCACATGGATTAAGTTTGACCCATGGAAGAGGCTTTGCCATACTTATCTTCTGACCGGATGGCCAATATGTCTATTTCAACCTTCCAGATATCTTTTTTATTTTTCCATGCTAGAGTTTTTCCATTTGCTAAAATTAATACTTTGATAAACTCAAATGTTAATTTTAGTAAATGAAAAATTAGGCCTGATATCTCGACTTCTTAATAAAATTACGTTCATTGATAAGAAAAAGAACGAGCATCACAGCCCTTTTCATTAACTTGCTAGGTCAATTAAGTATTTTTTTGAAACGGCAACAATATTTTATTGAAACTCGACAAATAGTACATCAAGGTGAAAACCAAATCCAAGCACAAGGATAAGGTATGGCAACACATCTAGCGAGAGACTAAAAGTGAAGCGGAAAGAGAAAAAAGAAGAAAGCAAAGTCCAGTAGAAGACTCATCCAGGAATATGAACAAACCCCCCACATGGATAGTACAGACATACACTAAATTAAGCATCTTGGATACAACACTATTATATACACAGAAAATATACCCAGTATTTAAAAATCAATGGTCCAAATTCACTTTGAGTAAATCTAAGCCATTGATTTACACATTCTGGGTCAATTCTGGATACCTAGACTTTCTATCTTGGATATCAACTAAAATCACTCTTTGACAGTACCTGATGCCTTGTTGTGGCTCCCTTTAATTATTGTAATTCGATTTCAATGATTAATTAATTCCTCTTTTGCTGATCAAAAATAAAATCCAGATTGAAAATATTTCCTTAGCTTTGGCTTTCCTAGAAGAATGACAACAGCATCAGCAGTACTGAATCTTGGATATCAAACTAGGCCATTTAACTAATTAAACCCCTGATTATGCATCCCTTAATTACAAGTAGTCATAATCATGGCTTGACCATTGTCGACGAAGCTATTAATTACTTGGAGTCATGCATGTCGACAAATAATTAAGTCGGATTATTTTTTTTTCCTATTCAATTTTTTGTTTTTTTTTACATTTGTTAGTTTTACATTAACTTTTTCTACATTAATGGCTCGTCTCAACAAGAATAATTTATCTCAAAAAATAAAATATTATGAACCATGCCAATTAGTAAAAAAAATTCTAGATAAAGACAAAAATAATCCAAAAAAGCTGTCTGTTTTAAATTATTTTTGTCTTTAGTGATCTTTTAAAAGGTTTTGATCATTTTTTTTACTTTTTAAATTTCACTCATCGAGACGAACAAATAATACATCAAAAGTCGATGCAAAACTAACAAATGTAAAATTATTTTAAATAGGTACAAAAATAATGCAAATTGATTATTTGGGCCAAAATACCCCCAAGTAATCATTACTGTCACCGCGAAAATTGTTTCATAAATGCTGAGCAGAAATAAACTTACATAGTGCATGTGCACATGAAGTAACTCTAATTTGTGGTCCCTGGAAAACCTATTAACGTGTATGTATGTTGACGGATGGATGAATAATGACTAATGAAGCATACATAGCATTATTCCCGACCGACAAAATTGGTCGGTCCTGGAGGCCAACGGTTGAACATATAACATGGTCGTCACCCCATTATCAAGGAACCCCCTCTGAAAAACGACTAGGACATCTTCTTCAGGGACCTTATGCTTCTTATATCTGTTTAAGAATCTATGATCTTTGTTACGTTCCATGTTACATGCACTCGGGTCAGGTGTAGATGCGAGTCCAAGTATCGGACATTCCTAAACTTATTTTACGATACTGGAATTTGTGTCTCTTAATTGGGTGTACGTGGGTACAGGATCACGTCCTGAACAATTGTTTGCAGTATATACTGCATAATTTTTCAGGTTATGTATTGTAGAGTATATTTAAATTAAATGTATTTAAACAAGAATGGGTTAAGGAAAATATAATTTTACTAATGCACAGGGTCGGCCCAAGGTTTCGGAGTGACTTAGGCGTGGTGTAAAAATTGTGCCCTAACATCCTTGCTTGCATGTGAGGAGGGACTTCGATTCATAGGTTCTTATGAACCAAGCAAAAAGCCTTAAGAGAGAAGAGTATAGTCAAGGAATTAGGCTTAGTCACGAAAGAGTACAACGCTTAAATAATTTTTTCAGTAACAATCACAACACGAGAAAACCAAAAATAACGTTCTACTATCATTACATGATACTAGAAAAGTTCAATTTTCATACCCTAGCTATCATATGAGTACACAGCTTTTTTTAATATGTTTTACCTTACTATTTTTTCCCCTTCCACACGATTAAAGGAAAAGTAAAACAGAAACTTTTAAAGTGCTTACATAAATGCTCAGAAAACCTAAGTGTGTTTTCTATATTTCTTCACATTGATAATTGTTATTGATAGAAGTTACCTCCTAACCCAATTAGTCCGGCAAAAAATTAACTCTTCACCTGGTACTAGGGCAATACCCAAATCCCAATCCCACTCTCCTTTTCCTATTCTGAAAGAATACAGAAAGAAAAATCTCATATATATATATATATAGGGGGGTTCCGTAGACACAACAAAAAACACAACAAATGACACAAAATCTCAGCCCTCGATTTGGATGGTTGAGATTAAATCCCAACCCTTTTACCCTCTCTCTCATCCCCTCATCTTCTTTATTCTGTCATATCATATCCACTCCCATCTCCACTCCACCCCTCCATTCCACCGTCCATCCCATCTCAGGCCTCCTCGTCTCCAGCGACACCAATCTCCGACATCCCGCTCTCTGTTGTATCTCTCCCGCGTGCAAGGAGTAAATTCGTTTTCAGTTCTGGACATCCAAATTCCAAAGAAACGGAGCTATACCCAGTGGCCTGTACCCAGTTAATACCACTGTCCACAACTATGCAAAGAATCTCATACACCAATTTATACTCAAAACTACTCATCAAAAAATGAAGGAATAACATTGTTGCCTCCATAGGATTCTGGATTAATTTCGGTATATCAAGGCAATTAGTATGAAGTTGTCGAAACAAAAATAATGAAGATTATAGGAAACAAAGAGGTATGGGAAATTAGGAAGAGTTCAATTGATCTAATTTATACAGTGAAATATGCGATTAACGTTGGCTCTGAGGGATGTCCGGGAACAAGGAATCATGTCCGAAATCGGAGCCCAATGCGGGGCTTTACGGGATGTCCAGAAACAAGGAGGGGGTCACCGGAGAGATGCTCACTGGAGAGGGGGACGCCTGAGACGAGAAGGCCGGAGATGCGGTGGCCGGTGAAGTGCAAAGAGGTGGAGTGGGGACGGGTGTGGATCTGAGAGAATGAGCAAGATGAGGGGATGTCGGGATGGTAGAGAGAGAGGAGGGTGAAAGGTCTAGGATTTAATCTCAGCCATCCAATTTGAGGGCTGAGATCTTGTGTCATTTGTTGTGTTTTTTGTTGTGTCTACGGAACGCTGGTGATTAAAAGAAAAGGTCAAAGTTTCAAACAAATCAGTCCAGTTACTCCAACAAAGTATTCCATTAACTAGGTGTAGACACCCCAATTTTGATGACTTGTGCATCCCCGATGATGAAAAGAACACGCGAAATATACCTCGGAACAAATCCTGAAGTCAAAAGGAACCAAAACCCCAAAACCACTTGAACCACACGACACAAAACTCTCCACTGTACGGCATAAAATTCTCTTTGCACCGTACGACATTCCAAACCAAACCGTGCGGTATAATTCTCGACACCGTACGGCATAACCAGTCGAAACCCATGATTCCCGCGTTTGCCCAGCAGCTCGTTTCGTTTGCGTAACACGCATACCCTACCCATAGCCCGACTTCTCGACGTGAGCATCTCGGCTAACTTGTGTGGCCATCCAACCTTCGTGCCTATAAAAGCCGAGCTCGGTGAACGATTTGGAGGAGAGTTGAAAAGACCCACGTACCAATTCCCAGCAAAAATTCTCTCAACCGTCCTCTCGTTACGCCGTCAAAATCATTTCTGATTAAAACCATACACAAAATCCTTGCTTCCATAGCCTATAACAACCATTTCCAGTCTCCAAGCCGATCCCTTTGATCTTTACCAAACAAACCCAGAGGTATAACATTCGTGTTCAAAAGATAGCGTTCGTTCTCTGAGGGGACTCTACCAAGTTAGAGGAGAGCTCTGTAGCTCCTTCTCAAGCTTGGAAGAGCATTTTCAACAAATTTGAACCTCTCTGATGGTGCATTACGCAACTCATTTTGGTTGTGGAAATGCCGCTCGTACGTGGAGGTACATTTCTTCGCTACAATCTCTCTTAAAGTCTTTCAAAACTGTCAAAAAGTCACATTTTTCACAAAGAAAACAGAAGCCCTTTTCATTTTGACAAAAATCAAAATTTTCAAAATTTTGTGCTATCAGTGGCACCGCGCGGTGTCAGTCGGACACCGCGCGGCACCTATTCCAACGCCGCACGGCGTCAGAGGAAAAATCGATTTTTTTATGTTCTGTTTCGGGTTTTGATGCTCTGTTTTGGAAAAAAACTTACATGAGCTTTATTACACTGACCCCCCTTGGCTTTTGATTGTTACTAATACATCCCCTCATGTTATTTATTATTTCAATTAAGTATTTATTTGTGCTTTAAATATTTTGTTGCATTACTTATTTATTCAATATGTCATTTTATTGCATTGCTTGACTTGTCACTATTATTTATTTCTTTAGAATAATTATTTACTGTTTATGTGAATATAAAGTTTTCAATAAAATCTTTTCATAAAAATCCCACAAATATTTAGTAGAGACCGGAAAATTCCGGGTACGCGGGGTGCATTTTTTGAACAAAACCTTCCCCGCGGGTAACCTGGCTCCCGAACCCAAATCTCTATTTTTCGCAAACCAAACCCTTTTTCAGCGGCACAAAAAGAGTCATTATTTTTCTAAACGGTTCCTCGGGTACCTAACATTTTCCAAAAATTAAACCCCGGGTGGCGACTCTAAATTTTCTTTTTCCCAAATCGCCCTTTTTCAAAAAACGAACATTCAAAAGCGTGGCGCCGTCCACACTAGGGGCCACCGCCCACCAACAAATTCTTTTTTAAGGAAAAAAAAACTAGATCTATCATTCACTCTATATGATCAAAATCATCAGCAGGGAGGGAGGGAGAGGAAACCTATTACCTAACGGTGATCGAGTGATGCGTATGGAATGGACTGTCGACAGACGGGACCGATGGGCGGTCGACAGCGATGGGATTTGTCCGGAAGGGACCCTTCTAGTTCTTCCTCTTCTCTCTCGCCTGTGGCCTGTGGCTGTGGAACTGTGTGAGTCTGTTCTTGAGAGGTTCAGAGAAGAGACAAGAAATTTTTGGATCTAAATAAATTTTATTTTTTCGATAAGGTCTTTTTTAGTTTTGGGCCTTTTTGGATCAGATTTGTTTTAGTTTAGGCCCTATTGTGAGTAAGTAAATTGGGCATTTTTTTTTTTTATTAGATTAAAAAGAGTTCTACTAAGGCCTATTCTTAAAAAAATATTAGAGTGCCCCTAAAAATGGCCATTTTGGAGTGCCCTAGGCCCAGGCCTATTGGGCCTATAGCCTGGGCCGGCCCTGCTATTGCATGTCTGTAGCAGCCGGTACACAATTGTCCATTGGGCTTAACCTAACATGTGAAGGCACACTAACAGGTCACCCCCCAAAAGTGTTAGAACTGAATGTGGATCAAACCTACTCGTCCACGCCGAGCAGAATCTACCCTCGGCGCCAGTCACGACGAATATCAAGACAAAGACGTATCTTATCACCGGGCGAGAGGTACGGGTGTGAGTCCCTTCGGACAGTTCCTCTCGGAGGGCCTGTCAGGGATGCACCACCCGAATCGTTGGATCTGAGAAGTGTTCTGTTCGACAGTCACTATGGACCCCCTTGTCTAGATCGTACCTTATGGAATCGATGGATGTCGGATGGTCCAGCTTCCTGCGCTCGCACGGGCTATCGAGGGCTCGGCATGAGGCATGCCTAACAGATCATTAATGGTGCCAGCCAACCAACCAGCATGCGTTACCTGCAGAACCACGTGATTGACCGAGGAGTCCTCCAAAACCAATTGACTTACCAGGTGTACCAGGCGTGTCGTCAGCCGAAGCACTAGACATGACATCAGCCAAAGCATTGGCTCTGTCAAGACGTTCTGATTGGACCACATGGAATGTTAGGACGGACGGCGCTCGTGAGGCACACAAAGGGCGTGGTAGACACGCCACACCTCACCTATAAAAGAAACACTCATCTACCTCGTTCTGGATCTCTCTCCAAGCATTCAATACCCTCAAAACTCTTTCTTGTTCTCTCTATCTCTCTCTCTCTCTCTACTTTCCAGTTCACTTCATCTTCTCCAGTCACTTACTAGATCATCGGAGTACCTTCCCGGACAACCATTGTTTGGGCTTGGTACTAACACGGGTGTTTAAGTGTGCAGGAAATCTTCTCAGACCAACACTTAGGGTTCCAACAAGGTTTAGCCACTTCACCACCTCTCGGTACCGAACCAGAAGGATCAAAGGGGTAACTTCAGAGAAGCGCCTCCCACAATGTCCATGTAAAAGACTAGAAATATCACTGTTGTTGCTAATTTGATATTCTTTTTTAGTAAATATCATAACAATTAAAGAGGATTTGAGTGTTCGAAATGGAGATGGGTGTCGGATAGTGATACAACACATGTACTTCAACCAAAATGATCTAGAAAGATCCATGTCACATAGGTCATGTCACATGTTTTTTTTTTTAATTTGACTACAGGTACCGATAGTGCACAAATCATCCTATGAGGCCCACTCACGGGACGTCAGGACCCATACAAATAATCGCAGCCATTAATTAATTTTTCGAGTTGTCAATGCAAAAATCACTTCAATCGGATAATCATAAGTTTTGATCCAATATTTTTGTTTTTCATTCAGAATTTAGAATCTTACATTCTGAATGAAAAAATTGGTTCATTATTGGATCAAGCACTTACGACAAGCCGATTATGCTAATTTTTTTCAAGGCCAATCAAAAATTTATTTCGAAAATTAATAAACAGCTCGATTATTGTATCATATAAATTGAATCACAATCTGACATCAACTGAGTGTTGCTGCACTATTACTAAACCAGCTTTCCCAATTATCTTTTCAGCACAAATGAAAATAGCACGGGACCCAAATAAAATGTCCCAACTTCGAGGATTAACTATATTTAAATACGTAATACTCCCTCCGTCCCTTTTTAAGTGTGTTACCTCGTAATTCCAACTTATTTTCTCTCACATCAACTTTTACATGTACTTTCCACTACTTACCCTTATCAATATAATAATACCCACTAACTTTTCAAAAAAGAATCTACTTTTAAGGGCAAAATAAGAAATGTACCTACTAACTTTTCAAAACACACACTTATTAAGGGACAACCCAAAATGAAAATGTCTACACTTATTAAGGGACGGAGGGAGTAATAAATAAAATGCAGATATAATACTTCATCACTTAAAGCATTATTGTTACACCACACCACTATTTATTAGGGGACGCATACACCTACATCCGAACCAAAGTTAAGGTACAACCACTTAGCATTTTTATAAGGAGTATATTTTAATCCCATAAATATGGAACTATGAGGAATAAAACCTGAGCCTGTTCAACGAGTTTGCCTAATGAAGCAGGCCCAAGCGCTTCACCCGTCAATTTGCTGTGCGGGCCAAACAACGTGTCACAAGCAAGTCATCTGGCCAAGTTTTGAACCTTTCTATACTATTGTTTTTTATTTATCTTTAAAAACGCAAAACGCAAACCAGGCTCCAGAAATTTTAAATAGGATATTCAAAAATCACCTTAACTCTACTACCTCTATTAATTAGTTATAAATATATAATATTTTATTTACACAACTGCATGTTCTCAGCGAATTCTATTTTTTAGGCAAAGCAAAATTAGACTGACACATGACTAAATTAGCTTTTATCGAAGGATATTATCTGGCGAATAGGTTAGGTTTACATAGATTTTTTATTTTGACGTATACTCTTATTTTTTGGAGATATGGAGTTGATTGTTGTTCAGAAAAACCCAGAACACGATATCGATACCAATAGATACTTTTTGCTCTCACTAATTTTTTTTAATATTTGTCAATAATATGTATTTTGTTTTGAGCTAATATATTGGATTCGGGCATGCTGTTGTGCACTAGGTGCATGACACCATGTCATGCACCCATTCGGCCAGCCATTGTGAAATTGCACGGCTCGGATTAAATTCAACCCCATGTGAGAGCCATTGCTTGGATTTGATCCGAACCGTGCATTTTCGCAACGGACGGCCGGATGGAGTGCATGGCACGATGCCATGCACCTAGTGCACAACAGAGAGTATTCACAGTATAGAAATAAGTGTTCAAACGAACTCGAGATAATTATTACATGGAATATAAAATGTAAAAGAATTTATGTTATTTAATTGGTCATCTATGAAAAGCTACGGAGCCTCTTATGGCTTTTAATTAGGTTCTTAATTATTTACCTTGGATTGGTTTGTGGGCTGATTTTTTAGGGCTAGTTATTCAATTTTTTCCTGAGTTATGTGTTCAAACATTTACGTATAGGGTATTCAAATATTTTTAGGTTGAGTATTCAAAAAGGGAAAAATTTAATTAAAAGTACAAAAAAAAATTACATGTATTCAAAAAAAAAAAATTAGGGTGTTCACTTGATTCTAACAATGTAGAGCCACCTCTGCGCATACCCACACTATCCAGCAGGGTGTGTGCCGACTCTACGGGGCCACGGGTCTCGTTCGGTCCTCAAAAAAAATGATCTGAATCGTTCATTCATAGAGCTCGACTCTTTTGACAACTTCAGAAAAAATCAAGTCGATCAGACATTACTAGCTTCGCAAACCATTCTGTTATATTTTTTGTATCGTACTTGCGGGTAAATTACAGAAGAAAAACGTGATTCGCCAAATTGAAGATGACCGATCGACTTAATTTTGACAAGAATAATAAAAGCATTGAGCCCTATATAGTGGAAGATCTGAATCATATTTATGAATTCGGGACCAGACACAGAAGGGTCTGTTCTTTCCGCAAGATTTCATGACCAATGATTCCCACTCACTGAATAATTGCTCACAGTTTTAAATAACGGTATCAGTCGCGGTATTAATGCATTGGGAACCAGTGTATCGAACAATACGTCGAGGGAATCAAGTGTAGCGTAAATTTTTTAACTTTTTGGACGTATCGGCAGATACGGTACGATACGTATCCGTATCAAAACCTCCAAATCCCAAGACGATCTGGCTGATACGGTGCGCATCGACCAATATTCAAAACTATGATTGCTCAGCTCTGGGGCTACTCTTCACCTTGCCAACAATAGAGATCACGCTAAAGAAACGAGTCAAACGACTGTAAAGACAATTAAAGAAACTTTCTGACATTTGCTCCATTATGGCCTTGCATAATAGAAGGGCATGCAAATTAACACAATGTACAAAGCTCGGATATATTAGACTGATCTGCATGTGTGACCAAAAACTAGGTGGCCCTTGTTCTGGTAGTGGCTCAAACAACTCTAGTCCTACTCCTAGACTCCTAGTCCAGAAGTGTAAGACAACAGGCTAGGCTAGGACCAGCAGCCATTTGTAAAATTGGTGCGTCATGGAGTTATTAATGCCAACTGGTCAATGTTGGAATGAGAAAGAGAAGAGAGACAGAGATCCATGTGAATAGAAATTCCTTCAATGATCAATATCCTAGAAGAATTTCCTTTCTTTACCCAACCAGCTACTACATTAATAGATATCAAACTCCATTCCATTTCTCTTCACAAGATTTGAACCTGCAACCTTAGAGCATTTAAGTGCTTCTATACAATCACTAAGCCAACTGTCATGATTATCCTAGGGTTAAGTTTAATTTGACGCAATTTCCCTCCCACCCTACCCCACCCGAAAACAAAAAAAGAGTGAATGGAACCCACCTCTCTTTTGTTAGTTTGTGCATATGTGTGCTTATATGCGGTTTTAGAATTTTGCTATTTATTGTTGCATGTTTGCTACAACCATAACACTTTTACCAACAAATAACACAAACTCTTAATTTCACATAAAGTTTGTAGGACTTACCACTCATATATAAGTCTCACGTATTCAACATAAGAGAATTTGTGTGATTGTCGAGGCCAGCCCAGGCCCTAGGCCCAATAGTCCTGGGCCTAGGGCATCCGAAAAACTAAAAAAATTAGGGTCACTCTCATACATTCTAGTATTAGGCTCGAGTATGAGTCTTTTTTAGGCCCAGTCCACAAAAAAATTCATAAGAGGCAACCAAGGAAAGAAAACATGGTAGCCCAACTAAGTTTTATAGGCTCAAGAAGGCAGAAGCCCAAACACAAGTAAGAGCCTAATTCTTTAATCTCTTTTAAGCTAATAAACTCTCACACTCCTTTCTTTTACTTTTTCTTTTATTCTTTATCATGATCTCGAAACACTCCTTCACTATTCCTCTCTAGAGAGACGGAAAAATTTTAGGGCACAATTTTTGTCTTAGGCCTAGGGCACTCAAAACCCTTGGGCCGGCCCTGGCGATTGTTATCGTAGGTCTGCGGGTGATGGGCCATTGTCATTTTTTTTTTAGACGGGAAGACAGTGATGGGCCCTTATCATGGTTTTTTTTTTAGTAGGCCCTTATCATGGTCATATACAAATTTTGTGTTGCATCCTTTTTGCTAAGCCTATGGATATGCAAAATTTAATTTTGTTGGTTCAAACGGCTCCACAACCGGCCCGTCACTAAACAAGACATCCCATTAATCCTCAGGACCTACGTGCTTTAGAGCCCACACTAGGTTTTCCCTAATTAACAAATACTAACATGTTATCATCCGATCACCAAAAAAAATTCCAATGCTAGAAGTTTACACTGCAAAAAAAGAAATTTGGTCATGTTTCTTAAAAGTAGCTGTGTACATAATTCACATAATCTAATGTTGGGATATGTATTTCTAAAGAGAAAACATTCCCCCCAATTTAATCGGACATCAATTGATATATAAAATTTTAAAATTTTGTTTTGCGGAATGGACGGTCAAAACAGTTTAACTTTATAATTCATGACCGTCCATTTTACAAAACAAAATTTAAATTTTGATATACTTGTTGATGTCCGATCAAATTGATTTTTTTGCAAGGATGCAGTATTTTGCAAGCCCTACAAGATGAACGATTCAGATTAGTAATTAATACACAATTATACACAATTAGGCTCACACAAGTGGTGGTGGAAAAGGGGGGTTTTGTACCGGCGGGGTAAAGAATGTTATCTCATTTCTAAAACAAGGTGAAACATTTAGTCCCACATTGCTTAGTTGGAAGAACTTGAAAGGCTTTATATTACAAAACCCTTTAGTGGGCTTACGAATGTGGCTAGACCCAAGAGAGATCTCATGCGCACATAAAATAGGCCATCCAAGGCAATTTGAGGAATCCGATCTGGAAATCAATTAACCGGGTGCGCGTACGTTGCGAACTTAGTGATAGAGGGAGTTCAAATCCGCCAAAAATACTCTTGACACTGCTTGCATAAGAGAGGGCAGAGCCGCGAAACGTCTTAAAGAGAGGGACTTCTCATCCCCAAAAAGCAGCCATATTCATTTTGGTATTTCTATAAAAAAAAGTTAATTTATTCCTTCTAAATTTTTTATTTTACATTAAAAAATTAGATATTCGGATCATCAAATTAAAAATAAGAAAAAAATGACCTGCGTAGTTTTGGTAAAAACAAACATTTCTAAGTTTAACATGTAAGAGCATCACCAGTGGTATAACTAAAACTGGATAATCAAAAGTTGCCACATCAGATTTTGATTATTCATACAAGACATTTATAAAGTTAACAATGTGGAGTGTCACAATGGTATTTTGTGTCCATAATAAAAAAATACTATTCACTCTATTTTTCTTCATAAAATGGGCACAACTTTAAATTTGTATATATATTTTTTATAATATTAGTACTATTTAAAAGATATTCACGATACCTTTAAAATGAGACCAATCTTGAACATATTTTTAATTTTTTTTATTATTGATAATTTCAAATTTTTTAGAGGGTGCAAAAAAATTGAGTTTTGAAGTAAGTATTTGAAAAATGGAGGGAGAATGTTGTTTCTTTTGAATTCATTCTACCAAAAAAGACTTATAAAGAGGGTGTGGTCCCCAAAATTTGGTTATTGAGTTTTGGTTATTGAGAAAATGTTTACTTTTGATTATCCAAATGCCAAAATTTGGTTATTGGCTAAAAGGTTGTTATCTTTGATTATGCCAATGTGAGAAATTTTTTGAACAAACATTGTTAACTTTAGTTATTTAGATGTTTTAATTATTCCATTGGTGATGCTCTAAGTGCTCCAAATTAATAGAGGATACCAGACTAAATCAACCGTGGGTTTCTCATAAAAAAGTCATAAAAAGCTCGTCTATCGGTTATGGACTTTAGACAAGTTGCCATTACTGGACTTTTAGTTGATGTATGTGAGGTGATTGACCTATCTCGAAATTCATATTTCTGTTGGCTTATAGAGTATAGCCCGTTTAATCCATTTAGCGTGTTAAATTAATCCGTGGGCTAAACTTCTGGCCATAGGAATCGAATCTTAGACCTCACGCTCTAAACAAGCGCAACACAATCATCGGCCAAACCCAAAGATTATTTTCATGGGCTTTGAGTCTCTGACTATGGCCTAGGTTATATGCTGGGCTTCATATGATTATATCCTCTTAAGCCCAGTCGTGTTGGTGGTCTCCATAATTGTAGCTGTAAGATCTGCGCTCTAGGGGTTTTCACATTTTCCCTGTTTTTTTTGTGTCATTTTATAATGGGGTATTTGCACTTACACCCCCTGTAATTTGATTGATTTGCAAAGACACCCCCCCCCCTTTTTTTTAGGCACTTACAGCCCCTCCAGAGAACCCGAAATTCGCTTAAGTTCGGACTTCGACTTTCCCGATCAAATTTCGATGATCCGATCCGTTCAATGTGTTTGGAACGTGTTTTCAAGGGTACCCCGTCAAGAATCAGCCATAAAAAAGACAACGAAGGGCTTGAATTAAGCAATTTTCTGTAAAACTGTATATGTTCGGATCAAGCTCTTCCCGGTCAATTTTTTGGCTAATTCCACGCGGGTACCTATAAAATCATATTCCGAACACATTGGACGGCTCAGATCATCAAAATTTGATCAAAAAAATCAAAGTCCGAACCTAAGCGAAATACGGATTCTCTATAGGGGGTGTAAGTGCCTAAAAAAATACATGGGGCATCTTTGCAAATCAAACAAAGTACCGGGGGTGTAAGTGCAAATACCCCTTTTATAATTTGGTACGCATCTCCTTTTAGAAAAGTTCATAAGAAACAGAGTCACCTCACGACTCAAGTAATTTTGCCGAAATCAACATGTTAAGAAAAGAAAGTTGAAAGCAAATAAAAATTCACATAAAAAGTTAAACGTGCACCTATTAGAAAATGACATCAGTTGAAACATACGCTCGTCCTCTTCGGCGGGACCTACATATAAAAAAGAAGAGCTGGGGCAGCTAAAAAATTTAAAATACAAAGTTCCTGTCTCATTAAGATTATTTTTTAGCTTTTTTAATTAATGTATGTAAAAATAATAGCTTGTCTCGTAAAACGTAAAATGCCAAAATACCCAAAAAGTCACTTAGAAAAAACAATCTACTATCAAAAATTGCATGCAGTGGACCGGGGAGTAAGGTAGTATATATGCTTTGGAGTCTCTTGTTAGGCCTTCAACTTTCGGCTACTAATAAAGAGTAAAAATTATGCAGATACCATTTATGCAAATGATTGCAACCATAGCTAGCACGGTGTCCACATTGACAAAGCGCTTCTTAGAAGATTTGATATGGTCTCTAATTTGTTTAATCAACAGATCAATGGAACATACAGAAAATACAAGAAATTTCAAAACGTAGACGCGCCGAGAAAAATATTTGTATGTATTGACAGGTTTTCGAATGAAGAGAGAGAAATTAAATGTTTTTATTCTCTTTATCTATGCACGCGAGTCGGTAGTCTCATATACTACGTATAGTAGTATGAAAAATAAGAATAGAAACACCGGTGCAATATGTACCAGCACCGATGTACACCAAGTGTCCTTGCTGAGAATTAGATGGACCAATTTTGTCCATAAAAAAATGATGGGAATCTGATCCCGAAGGATACATGCTCAATACTCATTAAAGAAATAAAGAGAAGAAAAATGGACCGCAAAATGTCTAAAATAAAAAAATATTAAGAATTTATATTGGAACTTGTGGCTCATATGGAGAGGTAACGGAAAATTCTAATGAAGGCCAGATGCGGAGCGGAGCGGATTGAGGGACTCTCTACTTTCTCTTCATCGATATTAAATCTAAAACTTCGAGCACCTGAGTGCAACTATACATTTTGGGGGATTTTGTGGCAGGGACATGGCGGCAACGGGTGTTTGCTTGAGGTGGCAGTATTGGGCATTTGGGGGCAGGCCCGGCCCTGAGATTTCCGAGGCCCTAAGAAAAATTTGATAATGGAGCCCCTAATTTGTTTTTATATATAATAATTGTTCCAATTGAAACAATGTAAACCCATTTGGCTCAGTGGTCGCAAGTTCGACCCCTTAAGCAGGCGGCTTGAAGCTTTTTTTTCGTAAAAGGTGGGAAAAAAATTATGCTAACCACGCCTGATGAAGGATTCAAACCCATGTCAACATGCAAGTGCAACACGCCTCTAACCACCGCACTTACCACATGTTTGAAAAATTCTTGACATACAAAATATTTATTATGATCTAGCATTTGGGGGCCCTATTTTTTGGCCAAAAACCGGAGGCCCTAGGCGGCCGCCTTGTCGGCAAATGCCCAGGGCCGGCCCTGTTGGGGGGTTGGTTTTGCAGGGGATACTTGTTTGGGAACGATGACGCCTTGAAATTTTCGGGTGATTTTGGTTGTGAAGTTTGCTTTTTTATTTATTTTTATTTTATTTTATTTTTTGTATTTATCTATTTGCGTGTTTTGACTGCTATTTTGGGGATCTGTTCGGTGTCGACTCAATTGTTTGTAGAGTTGTGGCGGTGGCATGGCGTGATCCTCTCTCAAAACGAAGAAGGTGGTGGGCTACGTCAGACAGTGGTTTGGTTCTCCACCTAATCGATGGCAGCGGTGAAACTGAGGCCGACAAGTGTTCCTTGATTTGGCGAGGTTTGATATCAGCTTTTTGGGCTTTTCAGGGGTGCTTTTTCTGATTTCAAAGGTGTTTTTATCATTGTTGGCATCTTGACAACTATGCTTGTCTATTTTGTTATTTCTGTTTTCTTTAAAATCGAGAGGCTGAGGGATAGATTTAGATTTCACAAACTACAACACGCTGAGGGATAGGTTTAGATTTCACAAACTACAACACTAGGAGAGTCTTGATTTACCCTTCGACACTCCCTCAGTACATTTCTTTTCTTACTGTTGTGGTTTTATATTGTCTTCATCTTCGTGATATAGTATAAAAAAAAATTTGCCGATCAAAAAGAACTATACAACTGTTGAGCCACATGTCCCGATGCAGTCAAAGATTTATTTTGAATTTTGTGTGTGAACTGAGGCTCTTTCAGGGCTGCTGCTGGTTTAAATTAAGACAACCTTAGTGGATTATTAGGATTTAGGACCGTCCAAAGTGTGTTGACTTTGAAACAGTGGATAATTCCTTTCACAAGGGGGACCAACTAGTACCCATCGTTGGTGTATTGTAAGAGACTACGACCAATTCGGCTCAATCAAATAGCCAATCGTCCACACAAGTTCAATTGGGAGGGCAAGGGCTAATATGAGCCCTTAGCAAGGTATCAATCAATATGAAAGGTAATGCACCTTAATGAGAAAGTACCATAAGAGTTGACTATTCATTTTTCATTATGGCGGCTCTCTGTTAATTCTGGCTGACATTGAGATTATTATTATTTTTTTTTCATCAGCAAAAGTAAACATATTAATCTTTGAAAGGACCTTATAAAGATTAAAGGATCATGAGCACAATAATACTATGAAGTCACCCGGGATTCCCGAAGTGAGAGGAAATTGGTTGACCAGTAGCCAACCAAAAGAACATGATACAAACCACGTTGGGGTTATTTAACTCACTCACTTATTACCAGTGAATATCTATTTTTCGCTACACAGCTGATCACAGAATTTTATAAAATTATCGTGTTATTTGTATATTATCTCTTGCCGATTAAGAAAATGCATGAGATTGTATGTTTACTGGTTTGTTTGCCTGACTATATATTTTTACTCAAAGAGAGAGTAAGCAAAGGGTTGGCTCAAAAATATGAATGAGTTGTAAACTCGCGAGACATTTTGAGTTCGAAACTCAGCAACTTCCCGAGACCAAGCAATAAGAGTTTTTCTTCTGAATTTCATGGTTCCGGTGTGGAGGACACGCCTTTGACCGGAGCAAGCTGGTTCGAACAGTCCTGACCGCCAAATCAAGAAAAAGAGAGAGAGAGAGAGAGAGTGTAGACACTAAAATTTCTTACACAAATTTGTGTGATACAGTAAGCAAGGAGTGTAAAAGAATTTCCGCTGGTAAAGTTGAGGACTTCTCATAGCATACACCGAAAGTAACCTTTTAAAAACAAATTAACCTAAAGGGTTTTACATTGAATATACCAAAGAACAGGAATAATAAATGGAAAGAAGCTAATCCTTTTTCGCTTTATGTATAAAGTGGAATTAACCATTTCTTCTAATAGTAATACAGACAAGCACTGAAGAGCCACTAGCCCACTAAACAAAATTAAGGAAGGAAAATAAGCTTGTTTATCAGCTACATATTGGTTCTTTATTGTCTTGGATTTGACTTCATGGGATGGACCACATTTTGAAATTATCAGTTTCTGAATATCTAAATTGTGAGAAAATTTTGGGTGCAAATAGGGTATAGGTGACGTGATACCCCTTCTGCACATCTGGGCCGTCCAAAAATGCATCAAACGGTCTGGATTAAAACACTCTTTTTTCTATTCTTTTCTTTTTTGAAAAAAATCCAGACGACACTTTTAATCCGAACTGTCGGTTGTATTGTTGAGCGGCCCGGATATGCCGGGAGAAAAGGTACCACGTGGTACCCTCTCGGTACCCAAAAGTTTTCTCCTAAATTGTATAGTCAATGGGTCTGCCACTAACTTGGTTTTTCTGGCTTTTAGCTTTTTTATGTGAGAGCTCGAAATACGCGTTGACTTTTTGTGATTTTTTATGTGATGTATTGTGAGGGGATGACATGTTTCGAAAAGCACAATAAGCTGACTTTTAATTTTTTGAATTAGTGGAACGGGGCTTGAATAGTCGCATGGACCAACCTGAGATCTAAAATTCTTGTGATTCTTGAAAGAGCTGCGAGCCATGTTCCGAAATCTACAAAGATCTTTGTTTTAATTACATCTTGCCACCCAAAACTATCACACTATTTCAAATTACTCATGAATTAAAAAACCTAACACTTCACCACCTTAAACTACCTACACCTTTCAACTTGGGCCCTTTGTTAAGTCTTCAGTCGTATAATGGCCATCAAAGATTTCATAAGAGTGGGAAATAACTCCCAAAATTTGCAGTGTGTAAATAGCGCCGAAATCAAAATTTATAAGCGCCACATCAAATATTGGAATGTGGTTAAAGTTTGCAACATTAACCCAAGTACGACGACGTCGTGGTCAAATTTACCCGGTTGCACACTCCAAAATTTTCAATTCTTTATAAAAGCGCCTTGTTAGATATAATTTTTGTGTCATTTAGAAGTGTGCCTTCTTGAATGCCCAACACTATATCTTAGGATGTAATGACAAAAAATTAAAAAGACAGTGTGTCTCGATAGGATTGGAAATCCAGAGCCATTTTACAGGCGGAAGCCCAACTGCCCCATTCGGTCCACCAAAAGGCAGCACTTACTGAGGGTTTTTTTTTTGAACTGACTTACTGAGGTTATGCCTCAATAGAGTGCTTAAAGGGACATTCTTCAACAACTGCCTTTTAAAAGTGCACCAATGTCTCAATGTCTCATTTTTTATTTTTGTTTTGACGAGACTTATATATGAGATCCTTTCTTTAAAAAAAAAAAAAAAAGAGATGATCAACAATGTACGTCATCTTGTTAGATACTGGATAATGGATATGTTGGTCCAAATAAACGGAATTTGCGCTAGGTTTGGCTATAATATAGTTGCTTTATTTTTTTGTCTTTATTTAAAAATATTAGCATTTGTTCGTTTCGCGTTGAATATTTTTGACTTATTCGATCGCCTCAACGAGAAGATTCGGAAAAGTATAAAATTATGATTCTATGTCACCTTTTATCTTATTGTTGTCTTTATTTAAAAAATATAGTTTGGCTTAAAATTTTATGTTTTTCCAATTCTTCTCGTCGAGATAAACCAATAAGTCAAAGAAATTAACAAGGAATGAAGTAACGAGAAGACCCACAAAATGTATTATGTACATATTTCACAAACACTACTCCTATTGCAAAATTCATTCTGCACATTCCTCCCAAATACTCCTACCAAATTCGAAATAAATTCTGACCAAAAAGTTAAAAATGAGGCTCCCAAACGGGTCCTAAGTCAACTACTCCGTATTACTCCCTCTGTCCCATTTGAAGTGTCATTCTTTTTATTTTGGGATGTCTCCAAATAAATGTTTCATTTCTAAAAACAACCATCAAAACATATCAAACTTCTAATTTTACCCTTAGAAAACAACCATCAAAACATGTCAAACTTCCAATTTTATGTGTTTGCATCTTAATTGGTTCGTCCACTTTTGATATTCGCATCATTTTTAAATGGCATATATCTTTCAATTTACAATTTTTTAATAATTTCGAAAACTTCGTATAATAAAAGTAAGATGTATCAAACAAATCTCACATATTTTTTGAGATATATATTGAAAGATATAAGCATTTTAATACATTCAATTAATTTCACAATTTTAAAGATTAATTTTGTAAAATCTAAAATAATAATTTTGACTTCTTAGAAAGTCGATATCTTCATAGAGAGTACTTAAAAGGTAGAGCCAAACCTGCCCTTGATGTTGCATTGTATACAAATCTTATTAGCCCTAGCTAGTCTGGTTGGTCTCTGGGTTTATTTACCGCACAATTGATCAGAGTTAGAGTTTTGGGGTTAGGTTGCACAAAATTAATTTATATTAAATTTCTTAATCCTGCCATGAATTGGCCTGCATTTTACCGAACAAACGAAAAGAATAATCTATGTGCACATAAAGTAATCCAGACATCTTTGGTCATTAAAAAAATACTACTCCCTCCGTCCCAATTTATTTGTCAATTATTTCATTTTCTGCTACACCTTAAATTGTTTATGTCTTTCAATTTATAATGTTTTTCACCGTTTTAAAAACTTTGTATAATAGAATTAATCGTGTACTATCAAATAACATCTATATTGCATATATTTAGAGATCAATATTAAAAGATATAAGCAATCGAAAACTGACACAATTATAAAAAGATTGACAAACAAAATGGGATGGAGGGACTAAAAGAATTGAAGCAGGGGTGAAGACCCGAGGTGGAGTGCTTTCTAAGACACAATGATTACACACATGGGTCTTGGGGAAGCATAAAGTGGTGGCGTGGAGAGAGCTTAGAGGAAGATAGAGGGAGAGAGAGTGTGTGTGTGTGTTTGTGGTGGTTTGACCGATCATACCAAAGGAAAGTTAAAAAGACCTTTCGATAATTCTTCTCTACTTTATCAATTTTTGTCTTTGGGCGGTCGACAATCCGTGTGTAGTGTGTTCAATCTGTTTTGTTTCGTGTTTCCCCCCATCCACCAATCTTTTTCTCTTTTTTCCTCCCCCAACTTTGCTATCAGTGCGTGGGATCCACACGTATCTAGTTTGTTTACCTTCTTCTCTTCATGACCGCTCTGCCGATACATAGACCGCTACTGGTCACTTTAATTAAGTGCTTTGGCGCAAAAAAAAAATGATTTAAAGGATTCACAGTTGCTACACCAAATCCTTGTTACATATACGCCCACTATTGCTCCGATAAACGATCTATTGCCGCTTTAAAACCTTGGAACTCCATCCACTATGTGACTGTGTGCGTAAGTATTTGTGTATATGTGCGTTTCTAGAATTTTTGTATTGGCTCTTGATATTGCTGGTAGATTTAAGCGATGGTTTTCTGAACTCTACAATGTCTATAATGAAAGCATCAGAAAGTAGATTCAGTAGTGATACTGTGGCAGAAGGAAGATACAGTGGTAATACTCCATCCACCCACCTCAGAGTACTGGGTCCGATATTGGAGCGGAGTGATTTTTCTTTTCTTTATTTTCGGACCGACAGTATCCTTTGCACACACGTATTTGTACTTGGTTTTATTCAATACAGGATATGTATTACCAAAAAAAAAACAAAGACCGCACCCCTTCAGCACTTGCGAACACTTTGGTCGCACCCGTTGTACCAATCAGTTTCGCATAAAACGGCAACTATATATTCTACTGCTACGTACTGTTTTGCTTTAGTTGGGCTTCAATTTGGTCCTCATGCTTTTAAATGTCTCAATTTTAACCTTATAATTATATGTAGGTTTTAATTTGGTCCTCATATTTTTGAATGTTATGTAGTGGGCCGAACAATCGACCAGTCCAGAAGGGTCGGCTAAGCTGTCTTGAAGTCTGTTATCACCGATCAGGAGACCTCCAAGCCAGTTGGTCGAGCGGTAGTGATGTCAAAGGGACCATGAAGCAGAGCATGCTGATAATCCAATGGACAGGAGATGTCTTGGTTGGGCGTGCCGAAAGGCTAAACAATCTCTACCCCCAAAACTGGAATATTACAATCTCCCCTCCTTTATGGCCTCAGGCCCTCGTGAGAGTTTGAACACTAGAATCACCAATCCCTAGGTCTGTTCCTTAGTGATAAAAGTCACCACGACCTCTCCCGGGTAGGGATGGCAATTTCCTCCGACCCGATCGAATCCGATCTGGTCCCCAATCCGAATGGATCGGCATTTTGGAGATCTGTTCGGGGATTGGAGCGGATTTGGGGATTATTTTTGAAAAATTTCGGGGATCGGATCGGAGACGGGAACAGGGGTATCCATGTCCCCGTCCCCGATCCGATCAGCCCCCGAATCCCCGATTATACATATAGGGTATCAAATCCTAGAAGATAACAATCAGTCAATAACTTTTCCCCACAACCCTCTCAGCGTCTCTTTGTTCCCCACGCCTCTTTTACTTTATTCTCTCTCTCTCTCCTCTTTTATTCTGTAGCCTACACACACTCTCTCTCTCTAAATTCTCTTTCCATTCTTCTACACCTCTCTGTTTCTCTTCAATCTCTCTCCATTCTTCCTTCCCCTCACAGATCTGAAACTCACAAGGCAAATAGGGTTTATTTGTACCAAATCGTGCAATGTGTTCGGATTCTAGATACATATGCTCCTGGGGGAAGTTGGAAGCTCAACTGGGTTTAAAGATGTCGATCCTTTTCTGTTTGTTCTGAGTTATCTAGGTTGGGTTTCCTGTATGTAAATGTAACTTTAATTCCTTTTTCTTTTTTTAAATTCCTGAGAAATAGAAGTATATGACTTGCTAAGCTCAATTTGTGTTCAGAGTAATGAATGTATGTTTTTTTAAAAAAAATTGGATTATGATGTTTTGCCCAACAAATATTTTGAACGGATTTGGTTGTGATTTAAAATTATAGATTGAGATTTGTCAGGAGATTTGACAAGAGTCCTGCATTTCCCCGAATCCCCGTTTGGATCCCCGTTCTCCGTTTGGAGCGGGGATGGAGGGGAAAAATTAATTCCCATTGGGGATCGGGGCGGGGACGGGGGAGAGATTCGGGGATCGGAGGCGGGGATAGTGGTCTCCGGCCCCGATCCGTCCCCATTGCCAACCCTACGCCCGGGTCTTTTCTCTGGTGTCATAACCCATATGGTTGTGTACATGGGTCGCTCTGATACCTTTTATAACGACCCAACCCGGCTAACCATGGACCCTCTTTCGGCCCAAACGCTTACCCTGAAAAGGTATACCTAAGAAGGTACCATGTAGCACAAGGTGGGTGTTAATATACCATATGAGGTTTTAACTTCCAACCAATGTAGGACTAAACACCCTTTACCCCCAAACCTAGGGCATTATGAAAATTGTCTAATTGTGATTTGTCTATATAACTTATACATATAAATATTAGTATTTTTATGGTGGTCTAGCTGAAAACTAGGCTTTGATATCGAAATAGGGACCTAATATGAGATTGTTATGAATTATGATGGAATTTTATATTACTATTTGATAAAACTTTTGTCTTTGTGGTTGTTATTTGTAATTTAGCTTAATATTCAAGGGACTTAATTGACCCAGGTTGAGTACTTCAAAGACTAAAATCATCCCAAATAAAGGTTTGAGGACTAAATTGAAATTAACTTGAGTAATCCTTTGAAAACTTAGGGGGTGTGCCACTAACTTGGCTTTTTTAGCTTTTTGACTTTTTTATGTGAGAGCTTGAAAAATGAGTTGTTTTTTTGTGGTTTTTTATGTGATGTATTGTGAGGGGATGACCTGTCTCGAAAAGTGCAATAAGCTGGCTTTTGGCTTTTTGAGTTACTGAAACGGGGCCTTAATGGACTCAATTAAAACTTTGAGGACCAAAATGAAACATATCTATTACTTAGGGTCTAAAGTAGGAGAAAATTTTGGGTGCAAATAGGGTAGGGGTGACGTGGTGCCCCTTCGGCTCATCTGAGCCGTCCAAAAATGCATCGGACGGCTCGGATTGAAACTCACTTATTTTTTTCTTTTCTAATTTTTTTTAAATCCGGACGGCACTTTCAATCCGGACCGTCTATTGCATTGTTGGACGGCCCGGATGTGCCGAGCCACGTGGTACCCTCCCCGTACCCAAAATTTTCTCCTAAAGTAGTATGTCAGCCTTTTAACATTTGTGCCAATCAGTTACACAGAAAAGGGCAACAACCTACTCTACTGTTTTGTTCATTTTTACAGACAAGAGATTCCCGAGTCTGATGCATGGCTGCTGAAATGGATAGCGAGAGAGAGATATACGGAGTCTGTGTGATTGACTCCAAATTAGGAGAAAATTTTGGGTGCCGAGAGAGTAGGGCACACGTGGTATTTATAACCCCTTATTTTGATCGTCTAATAGTATTTTGAATGATCAAAATTTTAAAGAGAGAGAAAGGAGAGAAAATTTAGGATAAATTTTTCGTTGGTGTTGAGATATGCCACGTGAGACCAAGCTCTTAGTCAATGTGGCTATCATCTAGTCAGGTCCAATTTAGGCTTTAACGTGGCCTATAGTATTCAACGACATTTTGTATAGCTTGTTGAATATGATGAACACACAAAGAATCAACTTTGTCTATATATATGAACAAATTAGATGGGTGTAAAAAAATAGCCCAACAAAATATTATTTGAAACATTTTAAATCCCCTATTTTTTTCTTGCACGATTCAATTTTTTTCCTATAGCTACCGATATTCAGTAGAGCTAACGTTTTTCGTATAGATTCTACTACATGAGTTATGCAATATATACAGTTTCGATCATTATTATGAGCCACATAAGGGCCAACAAAATGTAACAAAATACAGCTCAAACACCCTAAAAGGCCTAAAAAAAGCCCGAATAATTCAATGAAGCCCAACCTAAAGAAAACCCCAACCCTACTCTAAATGAAAACACTGCCAGACGAGAGCATAAGTCCGCAACATGGATCAAACAAGAGCAACCACCACCACCGGTAAGCCAACAAACAAGAACAACCACGCCACCCCTAGCCACCCGAATCGAGGTGCAACACGGAGCCCAAACAGAACCACCTACCGCAGATGCTCATGTTTTCGTTAGGCGAATACCAGGCCATCTAACAATGGCCACGGGGTGCCAAACACTGACGTTCGCCACTCAAACCCATCAGATCCCTGTGCCATAAGGCCAGGATCGGTAAACCCCGCAAAAATCCAACCCGAGAAAACGAAAAAGGCAGGGGCACGGCCAAGAACTAGGGGGTAGACGACGAAGGTTAGGGGATCGGAAAAAAAAAATTTGGTGAGAGTGAGAAGATAGAGGGAGGAAGAACCATACCAAAAAACGTTGTTCTCGTCGGATGACCAAAACCCCCATTCATGGTCGTCGAAAAGTAAAGTGTGTCGGCCTCTAAAAACGACCAGGGGAAATCGAATGTTGAGAACCCAAAACGCTAGTATCGTCCACCAGAGCCACCATCGCCGACTATCTCATTGCCATTCCCAATCGTTTTTTGATAGAAATAAAAATGGGGGGATCAAGGGATGGGAAAGTGATACAGGCTAATATAATATTATTCCATAAATATAAGAATATTTTATAATTTTTAATTAGTATTTTAGGACGAATGTTTTATTTTATTCAAGATTTTCTAGAAGTATTTAGTTTCCTAGTTTGTTTTAATCTAGTATTTTTATTGGGAAGTGTTATTGGCACTCCTCTTTTCTCTATTGGCACTCCCTTTTTTTGTGTTTATTAGGTAAATTTACTCTTGCATTTTACATGTAAAGACAAAAAAAAAAAAGAGTGTCAATATCAATTCCCTTCTTATTTTGTAGGTTGCTTGGTTAAAGAGAATTAGTGTGAATTTTATTACGTTATATTTTATTTTTATTTTTAGCATTTTATTGTATTTAGGAAGTTTCCAGATTTGTTGCTTGTTTTGGCAAGATATCTTTTATTCGCTAGTGTTGAAATTTAGGAATATATCAAATCTTTTTATTTGGGTAATTGAGTCAATTAGCAATTTATAAGGATTCAGTTCCGGTTTTGCGGATTCTTTTTCGGTCTTAGTTTTCTAGTGTAAAAAGGGTTGTAGGGTGGCATTAGAATTTGGTTGTTATTTGATTAAAGAAATTTGAGTTTTTACTCAATTGTTTGTTCAAAAAGGGAATACGTCGATCTGACTCAACCATTATTCATGTTTATTTCTTGCAAATAATTTCGTAAAAGGATATTGCCCTGCATCACAAAGAAGATGAAGGAAATAGTGTGAGATAGATTTTTAGATGGAGAGGGACAGACTTTTAGGAGCTAAGCATATTCACCACACATTTCGGTAAAACTAAGCATATATATATATGGGGCCGGTTCCCCTTCCACTTAAAATAACACAAAAAAGACACCTCGCTCTTCCGGGCCCTACTGTGAAGTTCTGAATCGTTGATCTTGTTTAAATGTGTAAAATAAAAGGTCCTGCAAAATTTCAATTAAATCGGATATCGATAAGTGCTTGATTCAAACAGTTTAAAAAGTATTGTTTGTTGTCACAATTTTTGCAAAATTGGTTGGATCAAGCACTTTTCGATATCCGATTGAGCTGAAATTTTGCAGGACCTCCTATTTTACTCAATTAAACAAGATCAATGGTTCAGAACTTCACGGTGGGGCCCGGAAGAGTGAGTTCCACAAATTTGTGTGTCATTTTTTGTGTTATTTTAAGTGTGAGGGGAACCGGCCCCTATATATATATACCTCATGAAAATGTATAGTTCAAAGAAGTATTTGAACACCACGTGACGATCGCTAATGATCACTTGGACTCCTAAAAGAACATGAAAAAAAGTGCAAATTCAAAGAGACCTAACGAGTCCACAACAGATGAGAAAAATATGAAAGTTCTGTTTAAGGTTCCAAAACTTTATTTGATCGGTGGTGATTTTATAGGAGAATAATTTTGGTCTCACAGCATCTTATATTGTTAAAAAATACTAATCTCTTTCCAAAATCCTCTCCGTCATTCTTAAGTATTTCTATCGTTTTAAATATTTTTTGTGGTCCTTGGTTATCTCAGCCATAGTAATTTATATGGATCATGGCCTTTAAAAAATCCTAAACCTGACAAAACAATTTTAAAAAATCGAAAGATAGTAAAAGTTCCTGAAAAACTCAATTCTAGGGAAAAAAAAAAAACCAAAACTTGTTATTTCTTTTCATTACAATAATTTCTTTTTAAAAAATTTATTCCTCCAACAGGGCCTTGTTCTGTTTAATTTTTTGCACTTTGTGATTTTTGTCTTTATTCTTTTTTTTTGCATCAAACTTGTTAGGTTCCGTAATTTGTCTCGACAGCAAGAGTCGCAAAAGTATAAAATTATGACCGAAACTCGAATAAATACTTCACATAACTCAAAAAGTGCAAAAAGTCCACAAATAAGTTAAGCAGAACAAAGTTGAAGAAGATTTGACAAAATAAAATTATGCAAGTTGAAGAATAAAACTAAAAACTTTTTTTTTTGTAAGGATAAAAAAAATAAGGGTCATCATCAGTCATCACCCTGGAAGAGCATCTCAAACAAACTCTCTAAATTTTTCTGTATAAAATGTAGTGAATAGTACATATTTTTCATTTTACCAACCCACATCTTCAACAATTCATCTCTATTACCCTCCCTATTTAATTAAATAATGGAAAAGTAGGAGAGAGAGAGGGAGAAAAAAAGAGAATAAAAAAATAATGAGAGAGAGAGAGAGCGTGGGGAGGAAGAGAGAGAAACAATTAATTAAGGGATGAGTAGTGAATAGTATCTTCCCAAATGAGAGGATTTTTAGGGAGGCACTGTAACAAAAATTATGTTAAAGAGGGTTTAACTCCCTAAAATAGAAATATGAAGGGATTTGAGCCATCTGCTCGCTCGAAGGCGGGCGCAGAAATTACCAAGTAAGAGAGAGAGAGAGAGAGAGAGAGAGAGAGAGAGAGAGAGAGAGAGGTGGTCTGTCTTTACTTTACTTCCTTTTTTTTTTCTCACTTTAACATACCCCTCTTTTGCCTCATACGAACTTATTAAATCCAAGCATTTCATCCCCTTTGTTCATGTTTTTCCTTTTCATCTTTCTGTGAAACAAAAGGTAGTAAGAGAGAGAGAGAGAGATGATTTGTGGGAAGCAGGAACTGGAAGAAGCAGAAAGCTTCCTGCAAGCTCAATTACTTCAACAATTCCCATGGTCGACTCACACTCCGGTTCACTCCTTCAACCCGGTCCACTTCGACTCAAACCCGGTTCATTTCAACGACCCATCTCTTTTATTCAACGCCAGATCATCACCTCATCTGCAATTTGGATACGATATCGGTCCGACGACGATTGGGCAAGTGGCTCAGTCGGCTCCGTTCGGGCTCCTGCAGGCCGAGCTGGATAAGATGAGTGCTCAGGAGATGATGGATGCTAAGGCTCTAGCTGCTTCCAAGAGCCACAGTGAAGCCGAGAGACGGCGTAGGGAGAGAATCAATAATCATCTTGCTAGGCTCCGCAGCTTACTCCCCAACACCACCAAAGTGAGTCATATTCAAATAGCTATTAAATCAATGCTCAAGAAAATTAATAATATATAAGATTCTACTTCGTCTGTTCAAAGATGGATTTTTAAAAGATTTTTTTATAGCATTTCTCTAATTTTTGAAAAGGAAAATAATTTGTAGAAAGAATAATATATATATACTATCAGGATATTGGTGTGAATGTAACGTACGTAACGTATCGGCTGTTATACAATCGATACGTTACACAATAGAGATATACCGCTCTTTGTGCTTTTTTTAATGTGTAACGGCCGATACGTTACACAATAGATAGGTTGTGCTTTGATCATTATAACCTCTTCGATTTGGATAATTTTGAGTTTTTGGGTTTAAAGGTCCGGTTAATTTTCGTAAGATTCAGCATATATAGATGATAGGTTGTGGATCAATGCATATTTTGTGGGGGTTTTTTTTAAAAATAAATTTTGGGATTTTACATCAAGAAAAAACAATTGTCAGAGTTTGTTGAAAATATCAACGGATTTAAAATTCCTGAAATTCTTAAAAGCTGAAAATGATCTGATTTTAAAAAGCTAGGTTTTTCTTTTCTTTTTGCTTTGGGAAATCAGATTTCAGTTTTGCCCCTCAGAAATAAAAATAACTACTAACTTTTACTTCAATTTACTCATATTTCTACATTTATAATATACGATTTTATTTGCTTCCACTGGAATCCAGAAATTTAAAATTCAATTTTTTTAAAAAAAACATACGTGTCTCTACAAATATCATGACCACTCTCATAATACTTCTGCCCAATTATCCATAATGCCAAGAAGATTTGAAAGGAAGAAAATTGCTAATTTCAAAGAGACACAAACCAATTATTTTGGGATTATTTGTCGATTCATCTTCGCTTCTCTTTATTGCTTTTGCATTTTAATGTTCCCTTTGATTTGATGTATATTCTCCGTCTTGTGGAAGTTCCGAGGAAAGAATAATGGAAAAGGTTTGAAGCCTTAATTTCGCTACTCGCTAGGTTGATGTCATAAAGAGAAATCATTGAGAAGTGAAAAGATTCCAGGGAAAATTCTTGTTGCAACATTTATTTTCAGTCAAACTCAGTAAAGAATCAAGAAGAAATAATGACACATGACATGACTACAAGCATTTTTATCAGTCACCGCACATATTCGGATCCGGGGTATGTAGTGAGCTTGTTCATTAGAGTCGTAGAGTGAGCAAATCAACAATTTGAATTATTTTTCACGTAAAATACTTTTTTTACGGAAAGATAATCCAAACCGTTAATAGCTGAACGGATTATCGTGATTGCTCAAGCCCCCGGTTTACATTCGGCCATTCCAGCGTTACCCACTAATACCGACGAGGACCAATCTTTGTTGAGTCGGTTTATATGGAAACTTTGTCTCGATTTTAATTTGATTACAACGAACTGTAATTTTGTGACTAGTCCCTAAAAGATTAATTGAGATGCGTGTAAGTTAACTCATATTATCATATTTGATTCTGCTTATTTATAGATTTTTAATGATTTGGTTTTGAGTTTTCATACTCAAACATTTTTGGTGTATGCTTATAAATCAGACGGACAAAGCTTCATTGCTAGCCGAAGTGATACAACACGTAAAGGAACTCAAGCGTCAAACTTCTCAAATTGCCGAAACAAGCCCCGTCCCTGCCGAGGTCGACGAGTTAACCGTCGACACCTCGGACGAGAACGGCTGTTTCGTCATCAAGGCATCACTGTGCTGTGAAGACAGGTCTGATCTATTGCCTGACCTCATCAAGACCTTGAAAGCTCTTAGGCTTAGAACCCTTAAAGCTGAGATCACGACGCTCGGCGGACGCATGAGAAACGTCTTGTTCGTTACCGCGGAAGAAGAATCGAACAGCGGCGAATTCGGGGACCGAGCTGAGAGACAGGATTGTTCTGTGAGTTCCATTAAAGAAGCGTTTAAAGCGGTTATGAGGAGGAGGAATGGAGATGAGTGTAGTACTTCTGGGGGTGTAATTAAGAGGCAGAGAACAAATGTGAATATGCTTGAAAACAGGTCTCTTTAAATTTGGTAGGGGCCTAATCAGTGTTACTTATATTTTATTTTGATTTCTCTTTTTCTTTTTCTTTTTCTTTTTTCTTTTTTGTAATGTGTGTTTACGCGATATGCTATTGGAAATTAGGGATTACTGGATTAGGATATGATCCTGTAATTTTTCATGTGATGTAGAATGAGAATTACTAATCTTATTTTAGCATTCGAACTAGTAGTAATCTGTATAACAATACACAAAGGTTTTTATGAAGGGAATTGAAGTTCACACCCCCATTTCAATATCTGCACCTCATTTTTGTTTTTATTAGGGTGAAATTACTGAAATACCTCTCCATTTCAACATTTGCACCGCCCAAGGGATATTTCAAAATGGAGGGGTATTTCAGTAATTTTACCCTAATAAAAACAAAAAGGAAGTGCAGATGTTGAAATGGGGGGTGTGAACTTCAATTCTCTTTATGAATTGTCTCCTCACACACTTTTTGAGGGTTTCAAGGGCTGAGATCAACTCTAGATTTTGAGCCAAGGGTCCAGATTAATTCGCACAGCTCAACATGCCGCCCAAAAGGGTCTAATCCAACCGAACGTTAAGGATCAATCGTAGCCGTTGGATTTGGCAAGATTCAGCCGTTAGATCTTGGCCGTATTTTATTTTATAGAACTCAATATGATGTGTACGTTATTTATGTTAAAAAGTTAATTAGATCTCCGTATGCATTTGAACAAATTATACTCAAGACAAATATGATACTACCAAATTTTTTAATAAAGTGTACATGTAGAAATTCCTGAAGAATTGATTTTTAACATGAATGTTCATTTCGTCACCCGGGATATGGATCGCACATATCAAAATTTTCATGATTTTATTGCTTCCTTTTTTGGGAATAAACTTTTACCATATATTGTGGCGCAACTAACGTTCAGTTAGTGCATTTTTTTCATTTTTCTCCAGACAACTAGGACACGGTGATATGATTATGTATCTTCATCCATCATGAAAGAGGAAGTGGTGTGGGGAAAACTAGAGAGAGGAGAGAGAAGATTCGAAAAGTTTGTGGCTGGTAGGTAATTGATCCCAAATCCTTCCAATTTGATTTGGTTGTGGAGAATGCGCAGAGAGAGAGAAAAAGACAGACAGAGACGGACACAGAAGAAGAGTTTTTGATCATTTTCGTGAGGAGAGAAACCTAAAAAAAGATCATCAAGTCGTATGCTGCTGTAGCACAGAAATGTGGACTGTGTCACTTCTGTACGCACTGCTCCGGTTAAGTCGCTAACATGCAGTTTCTGGCTTTGTTTTCTCCTCACTCTACCTCTCGAAAAAGATTTGGGATATCACGTCTCAATACCCTGCCCGTGCGTATCCCGACAGTCTAAAAATATTTCAGATGGTTCGGATTGATTTATTTAGAATTGATCTGCACCACTAATTACTGAGACGGACGACATGTGATAAGATGTTATGAGAACCACGTCTGGTACCTTAAGCGCACCCAAATTCTTCTCCCATTTATCTCTCAATGTCTGTACGTAGTTGTCGTCATCTATACGCCAGCATTACGTTTCCCCCCCCCCCCCAACATTGGACTCCTCCGTACAATGTTGTTTATGGTGTCCAGTGTACACAAAGCAAAACAAGAATAAAGGGATATAATTGCAGACTTCGTGATCACCATAGCTAGTGCTCGTCACACTAGTATTGACTGTCAGCAGCAGGAATTGTCTTGGTCAAATTTACGCATGTCTCAACTCATCTCTTTTTCGGTTTAGTCAAAAGACATGCTATCCTCGGAGCTAAGACCAAAAAATTACTTTTTTTAATTTCAATTATGATGCCAAGAATCGATCCCTAAATGTTAGCGCTAAATCAATCAACACGCACACAATAAAGGAATAAGAACAGTACGGAAAGAACGATAGTAAAATTTTACGGGGTTCCTCAAAATCAGGATACGTCCACGGGAGCGAGAGTGAGTCTATTATTTGATCGAAAGTCTACTAGGATTTTTACAATAACGAGTATTTATAATCATCTACTCCTAGAATGGCGATCTAATAAGGGATCCCTCAACTCCCTAAGTTGCGGACCTCCACTTTTCGGACCAAATTTTGACGATCCGAACCGTTAGATGAGAGCGTTTTTCACAAAAACTGCTCCAATCAATCACTTCCGAGTGTTTTTTTTCAACGAATCCTCGCGTTGGACCTTAAAAACACCTTTTAAACACATCTAACGGTTCGGATCGTCAAAATTTGGTCCGAAAAGTGTCCAAAACGTGGAGGTCCGCAACTAAGGGG
>JAXBDA010003412.1:0-34830 GCA_036023075.1 Gaultheria prostrata
TATCTTTAATGAAGAAACATCCCAAGACTATCATAACCGACCAAGATCCATGGATAACTGAAGCAATTGCCAAAGAACTTCCAACCACAAAACATAGCTTTTGCATATGGCACATTACTAGCAAGTTCAGTAGTTGGTTTACGGCTGTTCTTCGAGGCCAATATCAAGGTTGGTGTGAAGATTTCTACAGGCTATACCACCTAGACAAACCCGAAGAGTTTGAGCATCAGTGACCTCAAGTGGTTGCAAAGTATCATTTGCATAGCAACAAACATGTCATTGGGTTGTATGAAATTAAGTATTTTTGGGTGTCGGCTTACCTTCGTAGTTATTTCTTTGGAGGAATGACAACCACAGGAAGATCAGGGAGTATAAACACGTACGTGAAGCGATTCATCTGCTTTCATACAAATTTGGAAAAATTTGTTAGGCAGGTAAGTAACATTTACTTCATTAATTTCTTTTTAATTCTCGTTATCTTTCATTAATTAATATACACTGTTGTTTAGGTTGATCTTTCTATTGAAAGTATTCAACAACGGGAATTGCATGACACAATGTTGCAAAAGTATAGGGGTTCTACTTTAAGAACAATGTCGCCGTTAGAAGAGCAAGCTTTTCGAGTTCTTACACCGTATACTTTTCAGAAGTTTCAAGAGCAATTTGATAGAGCAACTTTATATTCATTAGTTCATGAGCGTGATTGTGAATTTGGGGTCAAACATCACGAGAGTACTACATGCAAAACTCGCATTGTGTTTTGGGATGGTGAGACTACTACATGTAGTTGCAAGCATTTTGAATTTTGGGGAATTCTTTGTCGCCACATACTAAGTGTATTTCTTCACAAGGATTGCTATAAAATTCCATCTTTCTATTTGCCTTCACGTTGGTGTCGTGAAATATCCCAAAGTGAGGTAGGATCACCAAGGTTGGACGGGGAGATTTTGGTGGATAAATCAATTGGCAATGTCCATTGTCCTCCGATTTCGATAACCAAAGGGTGACCCAAGACAAAGCGATTGAAAGGTGGAAAAGAAGTAGGAAAAGTAACTAAGCGATGTGGATGGTGCAAGAAGGTTGGTCATAATATCACCACATGCCCAGAGAAGGAAAATATTGCAAATGCCAACGAATCACAAAAGAAGAAAAATAAGATATCCCCTAGCGATATTGGCTTGAATCCGGTGTTTTCTTTGAAGTACTAGGTAATAGTATATTTTCTTTTTTTACCAATACAATTGAGGTTATACTATTGCTAAGATGAATGTGTTTATTGTTATATTGCTTTCCTCTTTGTCACAGTGGTTCGTTAAGAAGTTGGATCGAGAGTTCTTTTGCCTTTTGCTCTTGGAATATGTATTTAGCTCAAATCGGCGCCTAAGGGTACTCGAGGAGGTGGACCGTGGACATTTGTTTTGTCTATGTAAATGGCCAGTTATTTGATACATGGGAGAAAGAACTTTTTTTGTATATGTTCATCTCAAATTTAACTTCTTTGTTTTGAGTGGCTTTTGGCTAAGTACAAGCAAGGAGTATATTTTTGTTCAACATATAATAGTGCTATAGTGTTTTCTTTTGGATGAGTTTTATAGTACCGTTTTGGCTGAATTATTGTCTGGGAGTTTTTTCGTTTTTGTTCAATTTTTTATGCCTATGTTAGTTTCACATCAATTTTTTGTTGTATTATAAGTTAAGGTTTGACTCAACGAGAAAAATCTAATAAGTAAAAAGTTATGATCTAATCTAATTTAAAAAAAAAGTTATAATCAATTTTTTGATTATTTTTTTCTTTATTCTAACAATAAAATTTGGTTAATATTATTTTCACTCATGGATTCCTCTTGTTAAAACCAACCAATAATCTACATAAAATCGCCGAAAAACTAACAAATATAAAAAAATTAACCAAAGGAAAAATAATCAAATTTATTTATTATTAAGTCAAAACTTCCCTAGGAGAGTGTGTTTAGATAATAGGGGGGAGTGGCAACATCAATGGACTTATCTTAATGTTACTGTAGTAATTGGACGCCTTATTCTAGTACGGTTTTTTTCCCAACATAGCCTTTTTCTTTAGTTAGAGAAAGAAAGTTTGATGGAGGGTAAAATTGTCACTTGAAATAGAAAAGTGCATAATGATAAAGCTGCTTTGTACTTGTGCAGGGGAAGGACGACAAAGTAAGGAAAAATGTATTAAAGTATGTTGATGGGATATTATTAATGTGTGCCTACTAGGCTAATGTTAGCCGGATCCATAAAAGAAATCAAATGTATAAAAATTTATTTACCAAAAATCAAGATTGTTACCATATGCTCTCGCATGCGTAACATTCACCAAAAAGAGGCATAACATTTTAATTTCCAAAGCACAAAAAAAAGAGATGTAACATATTGAACTAAAAAGAGGCATAACATTTCACTATAAAGAGGCGTAACATTTCACCAAAAAGAGACTTCACATTTTACTGCAATAGGAGTTACACCTATAAAGGTGAACCGGGATACCATATGCAATCCCAACCATTAAAAGACGTAACATTCATCAAAACTAGCCGTAACAAGTTACCTAAGAATGAGTAATATTACTCAAACGGAGACATAACGTTATGGCCTTATGGGGTCTATTACTGCATTCCCCTTTGAATGAAGGGACATTTTATAGACCGATAAATAATCTCTCCAATTCCCACTAGGTACAAGAGTCTTGTAAACGATCAATCATGATTTATAGTTATTCTACTCCTAAAACAGAGCTAGTAGCAAGTATCAATTGATCAAATTGATCCTTAAGTCGAGTTCACATTTGTTTGTTGCGCTTAATTATATAATTATATTATAAATTGATCACATGCTTTTGTCAAAGGTTAATCTTCAGTATTCACATTTGATTTGAGAATTCTAATTTGAAAAGTATGACATGTATTGAAAAGTATGACATGTATATGTCAAAGGGTATTTTTTTTGGGCAATTAATGTCATACAAGCCGAAGAAATCATAACCCTTCCCTTTTTCTAATTTGTACTTTAACTCTAAAAGGCAGAAGCACCTAATTATAGTTATGTTGTAACATTGACAAAAGTTGATCAATGAAACATATCAAATAAATAAGAAGTACTATATCGATGCACAATAAACTCTTAAAGAGGGAAAGAAAGGCCTCCACGCAAGGATAGCTACGAACCTCCGTGTGACAAACCTTTTATCTTTAACCAATGCTAACTAACCATGGTTTTCCATAGGAATTAGTATTGCCTAAGGTCTAATTGGTAATTGACTGATTTTTTAATTGCTCTTGTTCTTTCTCCATTGTTTTCCTTATGATATGTAAAACATCAAAGCTTACATTTATCTGATAACTACATTCAAGATCATTATACGTCAAATATTGTACATTTATGAGATAATTTGGTGGGATGAAAAAAGCACATGGGAAGGAGGAAACAAACTGAATGAGAAAAATATGTGATGATCAACCCAAAAAAAAAAAATATAGATTAACTGACAAAAAAAAAAACAAAATTAATCACATATTGGGTTGCCGAAGACCGGCCCATAACCAATCGGAGTGTCCATGAGCTCTTCGTATGATGCCTTGACTCTCTCTCTCTCTCTCTCTCTCTCTCTCCGCGCTAGTTTTCTCTGCAACAACGATCCTTCCACCAGAGAAACTCATCTTCCAACTTCCATTACTCGCTACTTTGAAACCGTTAAGTAAGTACTCTCACTCCTCTCATCAATCTTCTCAATTTCTATTCAACAATTATCTCTCAATTTTGTGTTCTACTACCCTCAATTCACATTTTCAATCTCACACCAGAGATCTAACGACCACAACCTTAGAAGCAAATCCCAGAAAACAGGAGAAAACCCCTAGATCCAATAAAACCTTGGAACAAGATCATACATCATTTACAGTTCCACCTATTCGAATTGACAATTAGACTCGAAATTAGAGACGACCCAGAAATCAAAAGATCTGATTTCACCATACCAAACCCTAACCCTAACCTTTGATCCAACAAAACCCAAAGTGTTAAGCAATGTCCTGTTTAGCTCTTTCTCTCCAACCCACCAACGGATCCGACATTCTGCTCCAAACCCGTGAATGGTTCCCTCCAGCCCGAGCCCTAGTCGCCCTCTCCGCTTTCCGCCACACCCGTATGGCGTTTGCCACTGGGAAACACCAATTGACTGAGGACGGCGACACCTCCCTCGGCGATGACCCGCTCGCCGCCTCCAGCGGCCAGTTGATCGTGGGTGTCGAGAGCCGCTACCGTGTGGTCTACCGATTGGTAAATTCGATATATGTGTTGGGAATCACTACCGCGGACCAAGATGATAGTATGAACAATGTGTTTGAATGTATAAGCATAGTGAACCAGGCAGTTAGCGTAGTCGTTACCGCGTGTCGTGGAGTTGATGTGACGCCAGAAAAGCTTAGTAGGAAATATGCAGAGGTTTATTTGGCGTTGGATATAGTCCTGAGAGGCGTTAGTAACATTAGGCTGGCTGCAATGCTTGCTACAATGCACGGTGATAGTATTGCCAAGATGATGCATTCGGCATTTGATTCGGAGACTAAGGTGAGGGGGGCTGATAGTTGGGGCAATGTGGAAATGCAATCGATGGAGCAACAGGCGGGAGTGGAGTCATTTTCAAATGCTAGCTTTGAATTGCCTCCGGAGACGTTGGAGGCGGGCGATGAGGTGGCGGTGGCGCTCGCTCCGAATGTGAATAGCACATTAAGTGAACAACAGGATAAGGAGGTGAAGTCTGAGGAGGGTGAGGGGGAGAAAGACCCTTTCGCAGCCAGCGATGCTCTTGGAAAGCCTGAGGAGCTTTTGGGTGGTTTTAAGAAAGATAAGGGTCAATCGGGTGCTGATTTGACCCTAGCATTGGCTGGTCTTGAAGTTACTTCGCTGCCGCCTCCGGCGGCGACAGAATCAACCCACATTGGCGTGGAGGGTTTTGAGGGGGAGTACGGTGGTATAGAATTTAGCAATGATGGGTCGACCTTAGCGGAAGATTTTGAAGGGATGAATCAAGCTTGGGGTGGCGGGTTGGATGCTTCGGAATTTGTGGGTCCCAAGAAAGTTCCAAAGTCCCAGGGACTTGGCGGGCTTGAATTGTTACAAACTGGGAGTGATGCACCTTCAAAAGTGCCAGCTGGAGGTGCCACTCCTCTTGAAAACCTTCTGGTGACGAAAACTGAAATGAAGGGTCCCGAGATGTATATTTCAGAAGAGATTAGTGCAGAATTCAGGGAATCATTGCTCGCTAGAGTTGGGTTAATGGGTGTGGTCTATTTAAGAACACTGCCCCCAAAATCTTCTGGTGATAAAGAAACTGAGTTTTCGTTTAAGATTGAGGGCACAAGTGGGATTAAGAGAGTGGTTATGCAAAGCTCTCGCGTAAGTAGCCTGGGAAACGGGATGTTTCATGTGAGGACTGCTCCCTCAGAGGAACCTATACCTGTATTGAAGTATAGTTTTCTACCCCGTTTGACTCCACTGCCTTTGAGAGTTCGTCTCATTAAACGGCACAGTGGGACCTTACTTTCAGTGATGGTGCAGTATGTTTCTAACCCTGATTTGGCAGCACCCCTGACTGATGTAACATTTGTTGTGAAACTGCCCGTGGATCCAACTTTATTGAAGGTTTCGCCAAAAGCTGTATTGAACCGGTCGGAGAGAGAACTGAAATGGCATATTCAAGAGATTCCTCTGAAGGGTTCCCCTGGTAGGCTGAGGGCACGATTGCCTGTGGACTCAAGTGAAGAAGATGGCGGGGAAGAAATTGAAGTTGTTGGTTACGTGAAGTTTTCTATCCAAGGAACTCAATCATTGTCTGGGATTTCTCTGCTGCCTGCTTCGGAGGGTAAGACAGACTTTTATGAGGTTAATCACAGGTATGAGAGTGGGGTTTATATGTGCAATTGAAAATTTGAGAATTTGTTCTGTTGAGTTTCTCACTGTTTTCTGTTTGTTTGTCAGATGAGTGTGTGGTTTGGAGTTGTCTGTAGTATTCTTTGAACTGTACCCTGTTACTTTTCATTCACTTTTTCATGTGAAAATTTTGAGTTTTTCAGTTGCCACTTACCAGCCATTGGCTTTTCAATACGTGGTTAAATTTTTCTCCATAGATATTGGTTTCAATTTTAAACTGTGACTTTGTACTCACCAGAATGGAAAAAAGCTACTACTTCATCCTGAAGTCTTAATTCGGCACGTTTATATCTGCGGAAATAGGAGTTTCAGAAAAGATAAAAGATGTCTGAAAAACTGGTGACCATTGTAGGAGTATAGTTTGCATATAATTTGAGCAGTGTATAAGTGTAAGATTATGGTGATGCCATGCAGCAATGGACTCTCCATTGCAGGCATTAAAGTCCCTTATCTAGAAGATTGGAAGGTGCTTTTATGTGAATTGGTTTCGTTTAGGTTGTGATTGCACGAACTTCATTTCGTGCTTTATGTGATGATTCTGAGATAAAAGCAGTTGGCTGTTATACCAAACCTAGACTGGTGTTTAAATTGATGGAACTTCTTGGGAAGTTTTAAAGGTCGACTCCATTGTGATATGAGATCTTCTTGTGAAACCTTGGTAAGTGATTGAGAAGCCTCTTCTCCTTGGAAGGGATTTGGGTCCATTTTGTAATTTTTGTTTTTTCCTGGACTGCAGCACATGAAAGTGTAAGTACTTTTGACAACTTGATTCACAGGCACGTAGATTTTTGTTTAAGAGCCCCCCGTGGATTTCAGAGTCATTTGAAGGGAAGATGTATATTAGATTGCTTTGATATAGCTTCCTTTCTGTTAAATGCTCCTTCGTTCAATGTACGCCCATCAATACTATAAGGTGTGAGTTGTGGGTTCATCGTCTTTTGTCCAGCAAGAATTTACTGTTTTACCCTCATTCTCTCTTTCCCGCACTCAATATTAGACTGTTCAAAAGACCTTAAAATACCCCGATCTCTTATTTTGTACTTCCATTCCATTCACAACTTTTGGGGCCATAAGATAACTTCATCATCCAATGATGCCTGCTCTGCTAGCCTGGTACCTTCTTGGTTCTCTCTGTTTCATAATTTTGGTTTCTCTCTCTTCCCTTTGTCAAACCTGGTCTCTTTCTCTCTCTGTGAAGCCATCGTTACTGATATCCACAGAGCAGTCATTAACATCTAACAGTCTACCGTCAGCGATGGAGTGACAATGGCATCAGTGGAGTGGGCTTCAAGCGATGGAGACATAGTTTTTGGTGGCATTGGCTTTGCTCAAGCAGAATCCAAGTTAGGATGAGCAACAGCATTACGTTTGCAGAAGTGTGTGCTTTGGCTCTTTTCCCCTCTGTGTAGGGTTGTTTTCGTTTTGGATCTGTAGTTTGTCATTCTTGGGGTTATCCTCTGGGAGAGAAGTGGCCTTCTTGTTCTTTACTGCTACGGAATTGATTGACAGATTCCTGCTTTTTATTCGGCCAAGAAATTCCCATGCTAATCCATCTCTGTGGTGCTCCATAGTTCTACCATTCTATTTGGTTCTTAAAGTACAGACCTACGAGAAGTTAGGGCTTCCCAATTTTACATGTCTGGGGCATTTTAAACTTTAGTTTTTGGTATTTGAAAGATTCATAGATTTAATTCCTCTTAATATTCTTGCATTTCTCGCATTTCCTCGGTCGTTGATGTTCTTCACCCTGGAAGACTTTATGTTTCAAGCTAGATATTTTTTTGAATGGCAGTCTTCCTGTTTTGGTTCTGTTCATGTAGTCTATCGATATAAGGGGAGCGGAGATGGGAGCCAGAATTTATTAGGTGATTAATAATTTACCCCGTCTTCAGATTTTAGTCATCCTAAAATGGTATAGCATCTCTTATCTTAGATGACAAAATGCCAATTTTAGTTCTTAATTTAATTTTTGGAACAATTTACTTTTTATTTACCGGTTTTTAGATGAAATGAGAAAGAATAATGGAGTTGATGTAGGGGCTAAGTGGATTGATAGTTTCAGAAAGTATATAGAGTAGCATGTTTATGTCTTACGGATATGGACTCGACATAATACGGACACACAAATACGTTATTTTTCTAAAATATAGGACATGGACACTTTAGAGATACAATGAATTATGGATATCCAAATTTGTTTTTATGCCTATAATTCCAATAAGTTTACGTCCCAAGCTAAAAAAAATACATGTGATACATCACGTTGCTGTGTGAAGTGAAGTCCCATGTCGCCCAGGTACTAAAATAATATATAATGTATAAACGTAAGGGCACCCTCACTTCATGAGTTAGCTTTTGGGGTTGAGTTCTACCCAAGACTGTGTAACATGGTATTAGAGTTAGGTACCAGAGATGGGTAGGGTTCGTGTCTCTAGCCTGCACATGCCAGGTGCGGCCGAATGTGCACGCTGCGCGTGAGGGAGGGTGTGAATCGAAGTCCCACATCGCCTGAGTACTAAAGTAATATGAAGTATATGAGTGTGAGGGCACCCTCACTTCAATAGCTTTTGGAGTTGTGTTCTACCCAAGACCGTGTAACATGCGGGACTCCAAAAATCCTTTAAAAATAGGGGCATGAATACGGCTACGAATTGCCTTGGCAATGGGTGGTGATATTTTGCCAAATTGTATGAGAAAGTTATGACAAATTTTAAAATTCTGAAAATCACGTGTTTGCAAGTTTCGAAAAAGAGTCGGATCACGTACTAGTTTATTACTCCAGTTTCTTAGTCATAGACAATAAGACACCTAACAAGCGCTACAAAAAGAGCGTCAGACACATACCCAAATTAATAATTTTATTACATAGGTATGGACACAAGAAAAAGAGTATTGGACATGTGTGCGAGAGTGTCTAAAATGTGTCGGTGTCCGACACGTGTCAGACACGGATACGTCACCTTTTTGCACTTTCCGGGCTTTTTAGTTAGAAATGTAGATGCATTATGCATTCACAACAATCTTACTCAAGATACCAGAAACTGTTTGGACAATGTATGAATGGGTGATAGTTAGGAGAGCTAGGAATCGGGGCTTGTAGTGAGCCAAACTCACTACAGGGTGTAGTGAGGAATCATAACCGTTCGATTCAGTAATCAATTGTCCAGATTAAAAAAATACTCTTTCATATAAGAATAGTCTCTTACATGGAAAAGTTTATTTTAAATCTGAACCATTGATTTCCGAATCCAATGGTCATTGTTGCTCACTACACCCTGTAATGAGTGCCCTCACTACAGGGCCCCTGGTTCCAGGAGAGCTAAACGCGGGGGCGGGGGCCCTGTAGTCACTACACCCTTTAGTGAGTAAATCTCGGCTGTCCAAAGTGTTTTGGACAGTCCGGATCTTAAATAAACTGTTCGCGTGAATAGTTTATTTAAGATCCGGACCATCCAAAACAAGAATGGACGGCCGAGATTCTCACTTCATGCTCCCGGTTCCGAGCTAAAATGGTCCGAGTGCATGCGACAAACGCCAATAACGATATACCAGATTAGGTATTGCATATAATCATTTGTTGGTTGAAGAGTCCTGATTTGCCTAATGGAGTGCCATGAAATGGGCACTAGCTGCTGAAATTGTATTGAAACTGAGCAGCTATGCTTTATGGGCTACTGATCCTGAGATCATTACTTTTTTGGCTATAAAATTGAGAGCTGGAGTATTTTTTGTGCATAGTTGTTGGATTAGATCATGTGTCATGTAGATGGAATTCCCGGTAGTACTTGGTTTTGGTTATTTTGAGGATCGGGTGCTGTTTATTGACAGAAAGTGAATCTGCAAAAGTTTGAATGGAGTACCTCAATGCCTTGCAACAAGTCAAGTTGATAAGACATCATCCAGCCAACGAGCAAACCACTTTTTATTGAACAGCCAATACAATTTCGAATGTACAAGAATAATTTGGTTTGATCACTAAGCTCTTGATGTCTGTTTGACTTGATTATTTACAATATTACTTTACGTGTCGAGCCTCCGAAGTGAATGGCTCTTTGGGTAAAAGAAGACGGTTTATGTCTTTGAATAATAGTGTGACATTTGGTAAATGATTTTGTAGTGTACTCCTGGTGGGGTATAGAATGCAATTTAACTGGATCCATAAAAGAGAAGATTGCATTGATTTTCAACCATCTCTAAAGCTTTGGATTGAGCTTTAGAAATTACTGTGTATAGTCTACTTTTTAGTATTTAACTGGTATATAGTTCATGAGACCAAATTAACCGAACATAATTTTACCAACTCCTTTAACAATGCAGTTTGGATAAGTCTCAAGAATTACTAAGCAATTACAATTAGAAGTAGAGTTGAGCTAAAATATTCGCGCAAAGATTTGCTTCCCTAAGCACATGCTTCACCTCCGGTCCTCTGTCTTGCGCATTCGAAGAAGCGACTTGCAATCACAAACTTGAGGAAAGACAATACTCCGGAGGAATGAATAAACTTGGAAAAGCAATTGGTTTTGATCCAGGACAAAAAAAAATAAAATCCATACAACTACTAGTACAATTGGCATCAGGGGTATGCACGAGGCCATTAAGGCCGGTATTAAACTGAAAGAGAGCTTCATGTAATGGTTAGAAACCTCATAAGAAATCCACAAAATAGCTAGCATCCATGTTAAAAATCACAATATGTAGAAATTTCACTAGAATAGACTCTACTCAACTAAGGAAAGCGCGATATGATCGAAGGAGACATGTGGGAAGAAATTCTCGATCATTGAAACAAAAACTATGCCTACAATTTTAATATCTACAAGCCATCTAACGACTCCGACTGTGCAACCTCATCACTTCTGCCAGAATAAACTGATTGCTTGTCCTTATTCCAGCAATATCCTGCATTAGAAAGCATGTTTAAATAGGGGAGCAGATTACGCTATGTTAAAGTTGTGTCTCGTTCATCAATTTGAAGAGGAACTTATGTAGGGAAAGAAAATGACAAAGAAGAAGCTAAAGAAGATAATGAAGTGAAGAACTAACTTGTACGTATTCATGGATAACTAAGCAATATATGTAATCCATTTTTTCCTCTCCTTTTCCTTGCCTTATCCCAAAAAGTGTGGCTAACACATGTTTATCTTTGGAAAGGCGACAAACATAGTGCAAATATAAGTTGGAAGCACTCAATTCTCTAATTTCTTACAATTATGACGTGTGAGACAAAACAAAATGATTTATAGTGTGTATTAACAAAGCTTAGAGAGCCATGAAAAATACCATTCTGGTTTCCGCTATGCCATCCCAAATGTAAGTTTTATATTTTTTTGATCGGAAGTGTAAGTTTTATAATTCAACAAATGAAGCCTAGCAAAGGAAAATGGTAGACCTTACTAATTGTATCCAATATCCTTCTTGTTGAGCATGTCTAAAACACTGAATGCAGCTTTCTGAAAACTTTCTTTCTGTTCCTCTAGAGTTCTCTTCCTCTCCAGAGCATTGTCTTTGCACTTCTCTATGTCTTCCATAATTCCAGCGGAGTTTCCATCAATTTCACTGAAGAGATTTCCATTAAGGTTAAGCTTACAAGGAACCATGAAAGATGGGAAATGGATATAATAATCTCACAACTAAAATCAAATAATGGTGCATATAAACTTATTGCACCCACCATAATGACAGAATGCGTGCGAGTGTCTGCATGTGGAGAGAGAGAGAGAGAGAGAACCAATAGGCTTGCATTAGGTGAAAAAAATATAGCTTGATGAGATAAAGTTAACAATTCGATATTTCAAACAACATTCTGGTAGAAAACACCATCCCGTATCATTAGAGTAAAGCATATTTGTTTCAGTGGCTAACAAGACAAAATTTGGACTGAAAATTACCAAAGCTTATCAACTCACTTAATCATCTTAAGCATGTTCTCCATTGCTGCTTGCACCTGCTGCGAGAGATCTGCACTTATGAAAAGAATGAACTCATTTTCGATACCAGCAGGGAGAAAATGAATAAAACAAACAAAAATCCTCACAGATCTGGTCTTCGACAAAATTTATCAGAAACTATTTGACATAGCCACACAACTAGAAATATTTAATACACTCAGCATAAGATGGGACATTGTATCAGTGAATTTGAATCTTAACATGATTACATGCCAAATAAGAAAGATGTTTTGCTATATTATGTTTTGCTATATACTCAGCATTTCGATACACTCAGCATTTGGGAACATGGTTCTGTGATTTGCTTAAATATGTTTTGCTATATTATGTTCGGACGGTATCTCGTGTTTTAGGGGACGTTAAAGGAGCTAGAGACAGGGTGAAATAAGACAGGGCTGCAGCTGTGCACCATAAACGGAATCGATATCATGGGTCACTCCCCAGTACTACGTATGGCAAAACCATCGAAGTGTCGAAGGATAATACTATTTTGGTTCCTCTCTATGAAGTGGCAAATGGTCCTCCTGCTTGGACTATTGCGAATGATTGGAAACAATTGATAGGGATATTGATGTTTAATGATTTGTCCGAACTTATCTCTCCTGAAAATTGAAGCATTTTATGATATGAAAAAGGTCAAACCTATAACCTTGGCAATTACTTATCTCACACAAGCTTTCACTTATGCAAAATCTTTTCCATTTTTCAGAGAATAGCATGTATAGCCATCGACTCCTCAAGGCTAGCTTGTTTGTGATGTGGACAATTCTAAGTACACTTAGAAACTCTGGGGATTATATTAACTATCTTACGCTTCTGTTTACTGCTTCCGTTTACTTTGAGTTATGGAGTTCGTAATATGAATGATGTTGGAAATCCCTAAACTAGTTTACAGCAAGCCTTGGGCGATTTAATACGTGCTTGGCCGGTCACGACTTTTAAGGCTGGTCTTGGGTCGTGATAGGAAGGCCAACCTGAGAAGTAAATATTTATTGACAAAATGCATTCATCATTTTTATATAGTTTCTTTCCTATGGAAGACAACGTATAAGTCAGAATCCTATCCCCAACTCAGATCTTTCCAATGAGCTTTCATCATCTCTGAGTATTTGTCATTCTATGAAAGCAATGAGTATCTCGAAAGTAAAAGAAATAGACTACCAAGGATCCTATTCCAACGCTAGAGCTGGTGTCACGAAATCAGTCTTGCAAGATAGTAGATGTTAACTATATCAATTCTCAAGAGGTATCAGATCACCTAGCTTATAACATTTCTAACTATTCGAAGACAAACAGCAGCATGTCCCACCAACCTTGGATCATCTTGAATGGTTCAATACCAACCAAAGGAATTCAAGTTTCTTACCATTTCAGCATTTCTTTGGAATTGTCCGCTCATAGCACGATGGAATTGGCTGTATTGGCAAGATCCAACGGTGAACAGCTGCCAAAAAGAAAAACTTCCTGGAAGTCCAAGGACCTTTAGTACTCTACCCCCGAACCAGCAGCCTTCGTGCCAAGCAAGGCCGCCCTTGTCCCTTGATTGAATGTGGACCAAGCTCTAGCAATTGATATGTGATGAAGAAAACTAAAAACTCTACATAAGTCTGATAACATTGTGACTCTCCACCAGTAATTTCATGCCTTGCTAGCTACCTTGGGGCACCAAGAAACAGTCTACGGACAGCAATTTCACCATGCTCGTCAGTCACCCCTCCAAGCTTTAATGGCAACCCAAACTAAGGCTTGTGAAGGAATCATCCTTCCTAATTATGCACCTCCTCTAACTAAAATTCACAGAAGTTCACATTTTCTGAACCTAGTCCAATTCGAGGAAAATGAATTTATCTGATCTATATACGTGCGATGAAACATCATTTACAGAGTTCATGAGGAAAATCTGGACAGAAACCATACTTGAAAGTTGAAACAAAATAAAAGAAAATGTTCCCTAACAAAGGAATACAGTCACGCAACACAATTCCTTATTCTACCATTACAAAGAGGGGTAGCCGGGCTTTGTAAGTGTTCGAGCTCTGTTCGTTTACTAAACGAGCCTAAGACTTGAGCTAAAGCTCGGCTTGTTTACAAATGACCCTCTATATGAGCTGAGTCAATACAAATGACCGGAGATTAAGATTGTTGAGCTCACTTCATTTATTACACGAGCCTAGAACTTCGAACTCGGCTCGATTAATAAACAAGTTGAGCTGAGCCCTTAACAAGCTGAGCCTAGAGCGCCAAAAGCTCAGTGAATCGTTTGAAGCCCTAATAACCAACACTATAGAACTAAATATTTTAATTAAAACACAAAGGACCGGAGATTCAAGTAAAATCACACAGCTACTGTGATTAATCAAGGATTCCGAAGAATTCAATTTGATCGGCAAAGATAAATTTCACTCACGTCATCAACTATAAAAAGCTTGTTACGTACCAAATTAACAGTTCATTATGCTATAATCAACGCATTTGAGATCAATCTGACTTGGTTGAGATCACATCATAGTTAGACTACCAGAATGCGTATACACTGAACCACACACACACACACACACACACACACATATATATATATATATATAGAGAGAGAGAGAGAGAGTACCGAAGACGAGAGAAGAGAGCTGAGAATCGACTTCTGAACGCGGAATGAGTTGGTTTTCGGAAGGAGAAGGTGAAGACGCCATTGCTGATTTCGAAGGTTGGAGAGAGAGAGAGAGAGAAGCAGTGGATGGAGCGCGCTCGTTCTGGTTGGGCTGGGTTTAGGATCGTGTTAAATAGGAAAAGGGATGGGCTTTGTGATTCTTTAGTCCACAGGAGACAAGACATGATGGCCCATACAAAAATGGCTGGGTGGGTTTCTTCCCCAGTTAAGTGGATGGAAGGAACTCTCTCAAAAGCCACATTGTCCATTTGTCATTGTCCAAATATAAAAGAAATATAAAAGCAACGAGAAAACAAATTTGTAATCAGAGTTCACAAAATAACGAGGGATTCACGTGCATCTGACGTAAATAAATCAGTGTACAAATTTTTTACAGAGTATTTTATGCAATCGAGAGGGCGTTTCTTGACATTGTGAGCGGGATCTAGTTTATAGTAATGGACTCCTAATATATCTATTGATCTCAAGGGATGATTCATTTATTTGTCAAGTAAGTGACCAAAATTTATTTATGGAAATTCTATCATTTTCCTCCTACAAACCAACAATCATTTTGGTCGTAGTCCTCATGGACAACCAAAGACTATAGAGGTAGAGTGGTTAGTCCGGTTCATCGGAACATGCTTTATTTAAAATAAAATAAAAAGAGTGGGGGGTTTTCTTTTGCCTGCTCTTACAAGTTTCCCTAGGGCTCATGAGCCGAAAACTGCTATAGTAGATACTACACATTTCAAGCTACACTCTTTATACAATTTGTTTTTAGTTCCAAGAAAATAATTAAGTAAACAGAATTTTCACTCCTAGCGTAAGAAAATGCACAATTTCATCAGCAGCCGTGCCCGAGGGTTGCGTAAAGTACGCGTCGGAATCCTTATGTTCACATCATGAGCGAGTCGGATTGGATGGGCGGAACAAAAAATTTCACCTAGTAGGTTAAAGTGCAAGTGAAAATTTCCTTTATCCCGGATAGTGGATCCTTTCATGTTGCAATCCCTCATATGGTCCCTGTTAAAAGGTCTCATTGGCATATCAAAAAAAGAATTCAATCCGAAACGTTCATTTTGTCCTTCATGCATTTGTCAGCCATGCCAAAAATTAGAATCATCGAGCATCAATAAAGAATTGGTCGAATCATATTACTCTGAAGGAGGATAAATAGCCAGAGTTTGATGCACATTAATCTCATGAAAAATGCACTTTGTTGACATCAATTTTTGCCCCACCAATTATAATCAAAGGCGTTATGATTCCCTAGATCGATCCAGACATGTTGAGGAAAATATCGCAAAGCAGCACATAATTCCTGGTAAGGGTAAACGAGCGCAGTATGTATCACAATGCTCCCAAGGTGAGCCATACACCTGTTTATTTTATTGACCATCATAAAATATCTGCATGTGCTTAGCCTAGGCATGAGGCATAGCATATTAGGAAGAGCGTAGTCCTCCATTCGTTTGACGGTCAGAAATCGGGGTTCCACCCTGGAACCCCGATTCTTAGCCAACCTGCCAACTTTGCCATCGAGAGGTCTGGTCTCTCATCGGCACCGACAGTTGCATTCCTTTCAACATTCCAAAGAGATCTATCCAAAAGCCACATCCAACTTTGCCTTCCAGAGTTATGCGATCTCACCGGAACTCAATAAAATTGGGCGAATTGGACACAAAAATCCCTGCTCTTCGTTTAGTTCATAAGTGCTAAATTATGTTAAACCCGCTCGTCAACTTTATTATGGCTGTTTTAAATATACTTTTGTGGACTATCGAAGATATCCATAAATCACAAAATCATTAAACGTCATGGGATTGGACTAATGAATTAAATGGGTTCTTCAATACAATAGGTAGTTCCTTTCAAAACTAAAAAAAAATCCCTCAAATAATGGGATGCATTTTTGGTTGACTGAATAAATTAATTGTCTGTTAAAAAAAAATTAATTAATTGAGTTCTAATTGTCAGGACTAAAAAAAAGAATTGTCACGTGTCGCGCTCAAATCTCTTCTTACCTCTTCTTAACTCTCCATGGTATAGATATATGATGTAATTTGTCAACCTTATCATTGTTGCTTTAAACCTAAATTTGCAAACAATTAATTAAGGTAACCATCAATCACAAAATAATTAGTTTAAGAAGTCATAAATCAATGGTTACTAGGATAATCAGTTAAATGGGTTCTTTTAGAGCCTTTTAAAACTAGGCGCCGTTTGTTTCGGGCGAAAAATATTTTCTGGAAAACCTTTTCCGAATAAAACATTTTTTTTTAAAATGATTTGTTTTCTGGTGTTTGTTTGAGCATAAAAATATTTTCCGGAAAATATTTTCTTTTGTTTGGTTCACACATTAAATCACTCATAATAGATCAGAAATCACAAAGGCCAAGTTTTATCAAAAGAAATCTAATAATTGGAATTCCTAATCTAAATTAGCAAATTGAAAGCTCCAACACATCAAACTCAAACCATAAACTTAAAATTCAAAAAATTGATAGACGATTGCATTATAAATTAACTTATGAGGTTCATGAACACCAAGATGGTCCAAATCGTTAAATTCGTAACGACAAAGATGTGTATAAAACAATCAATTTGATCCAATCTCGTAGCTGTTTCTCCGGAAAAACTCCTAGTGAAACCGCGAGCGCCTGAGCGGTTTGTGTTGCGGGCGTGTCAGGACCGTGCGGTACAGTCCGATTGTGATAAAGGCCTTCGTGCCTTTTCTGACTTCTTTCGTAGCGAATTGCGTGCAACCTAAAGGGTAGAGTTGCAAAGTGGTTCGTGGTTTGCCTTGTTGTAAAGGACTTTAATAAAATCCAACTGTGTGGAAAATGAGAAACAACGAGATAAATAAAATCCAACTTTTATTAATAAAAAATAATCAAAAAATTGGGGTACAAGGAATCGTAAAACAAGGTCCTAGACTCGGGCTAGACTTGTAGAACGATGAAAAAGATAAAACAAGAACTAGGTTGTGCTAGAATCTTGTCGAAGTAAATAAACTCAACGGAGTTGGTGGCTTCAATGAGGTTGAGAGGCTTCAACTGTTGAGGATCTTTGATAGATGAGTCGTGAGACTTGGGTAAGTCAAGAGACTTGATTTTTAACCGTGAGGTTGATGGTTGTGGAACCCTTTTTTCTTCTTAAGTTCATGTATTTATAGACTCTTGACGCCAACTTCCTTTGCGTTGAGATGTTGCCACGCATCTTCCTCAAACTTCCCGTCGTCCCTGTTGATGGTTGCCAAGTGTCCCATGCTGCTAGCATTTCTCTTGAAATTTGCGGTTACTGGAAGTTGCACTTCCATTTTGGAACCAAAACTCCTCCAGTATAATTTACAATTTACGTAATCACCCACTTCCTCTATTCATGGGATATGGGTAATGGGGTAATGGCAATACAACAACACCTTGCCATGTGTCCATAACCACCCCCATTTTTCAAGGATAAGCTTAACCATTTCCTACATCAGTGAAAAAAAATTTGTTGGACTAAATTCACGTACCCCCATGGCTATATAGGTGCTACATAAACCTTCCAAATGAAAATTATTCGGTGCATCCATTTCACTTGGGCTATAACCGAATAAAATAGTTAATGGGCTAAATTTCATTTAAAAATTAAGTGGGCCAAGACTTAACAAAATAAAATTAATGTGGCCCATTAATTTTACAAGAGAGTTTAGCCCAATTCGGTCCAAAAATAATATTTTTTGGCCCTTTAGGAAAAAATGCCAAATTTGGGTACAAACAGTAGCTCAAGCTGGGCATTCATCCATGGCTTCCTCTTCGAATTCGTAATTCGAGATACATACATATAGATGTTGATATCGATATACAGATGGCAGTTCAAATGTAAGTAGTATATATATATATATAGAGAGAGAGAGAGAGACCCGCGATCAGATCAGTGAGCCCACAAACACAGATTTACATAGATCGAAATGTACCCAATCGATTTGTACGTATACATACATACATACATACATACAGAGAGAGAGAGAGAGAGAGAGAGAGAGAGAGAGAGAGAGAGAGAGAGAGAAGAATAGACAGTGCCTACGACAGAGCCACAGAGGAATACGACCAAAGTTGAGAGGTCATGGCGTCGGGTGAGCGAGAGGCACGCTCCTCGGAAAACGTTTTCCGCTTTAAATATCCAGAAATCATTTTCCAGCCCAACTGCTTCATTTCTTTACTGACTTTGGAAAATGTTTTCCGTTGAATTTTGTTTTCCATTGTGCCAAACGCCAGAAAAAGTTTTTTCGAGTTTTCGTCCGAAACAAACGGAGCCTTAGTTATACGGGAATCCAAATTTGGGTATGGGGTCCACTACAAATGGTGTGGATCCCACCACAAAGTGATGTCATGCTTACCAAAAAGTATATTAATTCCGTAGACCCCACACTATTTCAACCAATCAGGGTGAGAATTTGTTCACCCTTGTTAAATGAGGGTGAACAAATTTGCATTCATATACGGTTATACCAATTTGATCTACATATATACCAATGAATTTTGAGACCTAAACTTAATTCTACAAGTCCCAGGGGAAAGAATTTTGGGATGTAAACTAATCTTCGAGGTTCTAATTTTGGTTTTGTGTATTGTAACTGATAACAAATTTCTAAGATTATGCTTTCCATATATTATATGATCACATCTCCGATATCTAGCAAAACCATTTCATCCAAGTCCCCACCAAAAACCGAACACCATATTTAAATTTTGAAGCTCATTCAAACCAATAATGATGAAAACCTTAACATCATAAAACCCATTCCAGTTACTCCATTTCCAGTTGCGGAGCATTGTTACGGTGGAGAAGAAGAATATTCCCATATGGCTCGAATTCGTAATTTACTCCATCTTATTTTAGTTCGTTTTGGTTTTTCGATTTACTTGGCTTCAGTATGTAGCTAATGGGTATGTACAAAATGGATCGTATTGAAGCCATTGTTGTTTGGTTGCGCGTATTGGGGGAAAATGTAATTAACGATCTTTGGCACAAACACACTAGAAAAAGAGTACAATCACACGTACCGTGTTTTGTGCTAAATGATGGAGAAGATTGAAGATGAATGTAACAACCTGGAGTTTTGGAGAAATTTTTTCTTTTTATTTAATTCAATTGTTTTCTTTTTTTATTTTGAAAACCTATTTAAATACTATTTTGGACCCTAGTATTATATACTTGTATCATACATATATTACTATTTTTATCTGGTCCAGTGTTGTATACTTGTATCATACATACATTACTATTTTTATCCTACTACAAAATCTCTCACACTCACATGTTATCTAGTCAAAATTAGAACCACTCCAATTTTGACCAAATTGATCAATTTTGACTTTCCAATAATTAGAGAGAAGGAGAGAGGAAATTACCTAGGAAGCTTCCTAATTTTGCATGTGTTGATATATACATGCATGTGTATATATTTTTGTACAACCAAAATCCTACTACATTTTATCTCTCCAATTCACTCTCACTTTTAGTTAAAATAGGTGCCAAGTAGTTACACCAATTTTGACTATCAATTATTGTGGAAGATTGAGAGAAAGATTTGGAGGAAGTTCGGAAATTTCCCAATTGCCACATGTCTAATATTCTCATGGGAGACTCTCCTAGATTCTCTCCATTAATGGACAGATTGAGAGGAGGGGGGAGGAAGCTTCCTTATTACTTAGTCACCAAGTTTATGTCGTCATGCTTAGCCTAATTAGACATATGCCTCCTAACAAGCGTATATGTGTATAACTAGTACCGAAAACTCCCAGAAACATAGTTAGTCGCACATTTCCTACGCTGTAAGTTGTGACTAGATTTATACTAGCAATTTTCTAGAAGTTTCCCAACCAAATCTAGCCATGATGAGATTCTTATTCTTTGTCATAAAGAGGGAATCCCATGATTACACCTAAAGATATTATGACACACCTAAGATCTCATAGTCTAGTAGTCTTTTATGCTTTGCAGTGTAAGTTAGTTCGGAAACTAATTAATCACGTAGAATTTACACTGCGAAATGTGACTAGGTGAATTCCCCATGCATTATTGAGAGAATCTCATGATGACACATATTTATTGCATGAAGCGCCTATAGATATCATGACGCGCCTATAGATATCGTAGCCTTTATTGCTTTGCAGTGTAAATTAACACCGGAAACGTAGTTAGTCGCGTAGAAATTGCACTGTGAGACTTCATAGTCATTTAATTTCCCCATGCATTATTGGTATAGCTATAGGCCTGGCCTTATCACCAACTTTACAGCCCTTATAGCCTTACAGTGTAAATTAGTCCGGAAACTAGCAAATCGCATACAATCTACACTGCGAAAGTCTGTAGTTTAACTATTTACCCTTGCATTATTGGACTAGCCATCATCATGACCTAAAAAGAGAATATATTCTCTCATTAATTACGCGTCATAAGATGAGGTGTAGCCTTGCGATAAACGCGGTGCAAATTTGTATCGAAAACTTAGTTAGTCGCGTATATTCTACATTGTGAAAGTGACTAGTCTTATTTTCCCTTGCATTATTGTACTTTAACCTATTAGCCTATTAGCATTATGAGCCTAAAACCTATAGATCTTTGTCTCCCAAAATCTAGATTTTATTCCTTCCATTTAATGTAGGAAATTTCCTAGCACATGGGAGGAAAGAAATTTCCTAGAGAGAGGGCCGACCAATGAGAGGGGAGAGGGAGCTCCACCAATTGCCTATAAATAGCAAGCCATTTCTCATTTTTTCTCACACCAAAATCTCTTCCAATCTTGTAGTTTTGTAGTTCTTAGGAAATTCTTGTAGTGTTCTTGAAGTTCTTGAGTTTTCTTCTTGAAACTCAAGGAGACTCAACCAAACTCATCCAAGCCACCACTAGCCGCCACCCTCCACCACCCAAAAGTCGCCCTTCGATCTTAGTTTAGTAGTTCCGGTAGTAGCTCCGGCGTTTCTAAGAAAAGTCCTTACTTTTCTTTTCGACACCGTTACTCCGTCCGTCTACCGTTAGCTTTTTCTGCTTCCAATTAAACCCGGAAATACGGTAATAATCTTTATCTAAGTTTCTACTAGTTAATTTTAGTGCAAGATTTATCTTTAGTAAAATTATAATGCCCAATTTTTAAGATTAAAGGTAGTAAGTTTTACGGTTTCTAAAAAGAAAAGGGTTATGATTCTAAGAATACTTTTTCAAGCTTACGTAGTCGTTATAATGCCTGAATGGAAAATGATATTTCAAATTTACGTCGATATAATGCCCGATTGATTTTTGGAAAAATACATGAACGGTTGCATTTTTTAAAAGGCGAAATTATCGAGAAATGAGGATTTTCTGAAAAAGACTACGAGGAATATTTTTGGGAAATGAGGAAAATATTTTATGACTAACTTGAGACTATGGAATGACCCAAGGGTAACACCCTTGAAAGTCTGTCTTGAATGAGGATGTGTGATATTAACTGGATACTTCGACCTCCTCTGCCTGGGACTTTCCTGGTTATTCTATTGTTGAGAGAAGGTCGCTAAAAGAGAAATGATATTTTGAGAGACACATTTTTACGAGGAAATGTTGAATGATGGGAAAACACGTTTTACGAGGAAACGCTGATTTTTGAAATACGAATTACGAGGAAAGTACATTTTTACGAAAAGAGATTTTGAGACACGTTGCATATTCACGGCACGATACGAGAATTACACGACACGATTTTCGAGATGAATAGTTGACATGAGGAAAAGAGATGAGAATGAAAATGAGATGAGAATGGAAACGGAGAATTCGTAATGATGATAATGAATACGGTAATGCAACTTTAGTACCGCCCTTCACGTAGTTACGGTCCGTGATGTGGTTAGGACTAAAAGATACGGTAGTGCCGCTGTAGCACCGCCCTTCACGTAGATGCGGTCCATGATGTGGTAAGGGCTAAAGCGCGTACAACAGCACGGTGGATAAAGCTTTGTATCACGTAGATGCGGTCCATGATACAAGGTGGCTGGATTGTATCACGTAGGTGCGGTCCATGATACAATACGGTTGAAGCTGTGTTCGTGAGTGTCGCATAGTGGATCAAGCTTTGTATCACGTAGATGCGGTCCATGATACAAGTTGGCTGAATTGTATTGCGTAGATGCGGTGGTCCACGATACAATACGGTTGAAGCTATGTTCGTGTGTGACGTAGGGTGAGCGGACTTTGTATCACGTAGATGCGGTCCATGATACAAGGCAACCGGAACCTCGAGCGGAAAGGTTGGTGAAAGACGGGCCAATAACTTTCGAGTGAGCGGACTGTAAGCCCGGTGGTCGGAAGCAGTCCAACCTTTAATAAATTTGAAGAAGAATGCTTATGATGATAATGAGAAATGTGACGGGACACATGATACCACCATGCACTTACTCTGATTTGTATTGACACTGGCACAAGCATATCTACACTGGCATAGACACTCATATATTCATGAAAACTGTTTTTCGTTAACTCCTGTCGTTATTTTCTATCAAACATATATTGTTCTAGAATTGCTAGTTAAAGGATTGGGTAGAATTATTGTTGGGCGTTTTCGCTCACGGTGTCTTGTGTAACCATGGCATAATACCACAATGTTGCCTGGCAACTCTAACGTATTATGCCAGACTATAGAGATGAACAGGAGAAATTCTACAGCTTGGGAGCATATGGAGCTGGACAAGACACCGCCGGGGCTGACGGCTGTGCAAGGAATTAGAAGAAACCCTAGTTGATCCGTTTTAAATAAATGTATTTGGAAAGGAGAATTATGTAATTTCCGAGATGGAAACTTGTTGTAAGACTTATTTATTATTTTATAATAAATATAACGTTTCCAAAAATTAGGGGTGTACGATGAAGAGAAGTGGAGCACGCCAAACTCTTAAAACTCTTGGAGAAGCACGAAGATGAAGAAAAACTAGTATATTTTATCAAGCAGATTTCATGGTGTATTTATTAAGCAGATTTCATGGTACGTGGTGTATTCTATCAAGTATTTCGTCATTTGTGGTGTATTTTATCAAGCGTATTTCATGGTGTAATTTATCAAGCAAATTTCATGTTGTATTTTATTATGCATATTTCATATCTTCATCGTGTATTTCATCGTTCATGGCGTACTAATTTATCAAGCAGATACAAACATATCAAAAACCCCCAAACTATTTGAGCATGGTAAACTTCGGATACACAAATTCCACCTTTACGATTAATTTACCATGAATCGAAGACCAAGTACAAGGTTCGATATATAGCTCAGTCAAATAACCCATACCCTTAGTTATACCAATAGGTCACTGGTATGTTCCCTATTTCTGACTCGGATGAGTAACTGGGTGACATGAATTGAATATGATTGTGGGATGACAGACGTTACAATGACTTTTGAATTTTGGATGCAATCTGCTATGGAAACAATGTCAATCCCACTATTTGAATTCGCCGCAATATATCAAAAAATGCTTAATTACAGGTAACACTGCATCCCACTAATTTAGGAACCATTTCTAAAAGCCAATATCCACTCTTAATCAAAAAGGACAGGAAAGATTTTTCACCCACTAGAAGGATGAAAACATAAACACGAAAAGTAAGCAGGATGAAATCTAAAGTACTATGCTGACTAGTGATGATTATTTAATTTAGTATGGAAGGATAACTGGTGTTATTTACCCAGCCTTATTTCATTTAGTAACCCTTGCTCCTTAGCTTATGTTATTTATTTTATTTGTGTATCTTTACTGATATTGCATCTTGATTTCGATATAAGAAGTGGTGGATCCAGGATTTTGAGGGAGAAGGGGCACTAATTATGCATAACTTTAATTGAAATTCACGGACTTCATAAACTAAAAAAAAATAGATAGCATTGCATGCTAGAGTTATTTTTATTTATGTTTATTTTCCTGAATGTTTATAAAGTTTGACCATAATTTTCTTCTTACTCTCATCAAGATTCAAGACAAACTCAAAAAACGAAAGAAAAATTACTCTTAAAAAATGAATTACGAAAGACTAGTTAATTCCAATAAAACTGAGCTTTTATGTTTCCCTAATAAAAGCCTTTTTAGAGAGAGAAGTCGTAATAGGAGGGTATGAGTTTTGTTTTGATTTTGGGGTTTGTGATAAGGATTATTTCAAAAAATCAAGGGGTCTTTCGCAATGGGCACTAAGATTTAGGTAGGTGAGAAGAGGGAGGTAGTATTAATGTAGGGGTGTAATTGTGAGTGTGCAAAATTCGGAACAAACACCACAGAAATTCACAAATAAGGTGGTAGCCAAAATTCACAAAAATTGGGAACAAATACCCAAAAATAAATGTGCAAAATTCAGAACAAGCATCAAATCATATACCTCATGCACAAGATCAAGGGTCAAATTTCTCTAACAACAACTAACAACAAACACTTTTTGTATGTCCACAAAAAAAAAAAAAAAGAACTACAAAAATTCGTAACTAAAAATTCCATAAACATTCGTAAACACAATAAAATTTTGTAAACAACACCTCAAAAACTTATAACTTGGTGCCATCTCTTTTTTTTTTACCACAAAAATCATATAAAAAATCCTACAAAAATTCGTAGAAGTACCACAAAAATTTGTAAAAGTAACTACAAAATTCATAAGGTGTGTACCAGACATCCAAAAATAAAACAAGTCATAAAAATTCATAAAAGCCGCAAATATTTTTAATTGGGGTGTATACCCGAGACTTTCCCATAGACATAAGGTAAGAAGAAAAAAAACAACATAAGCAAATAAAAAGGTTGTCCAAAAGTCCTTACTTAAAAAATGAGTATCCATTGTCCCCTAAATAACAGTGACAATTAACCTGACCACCATATCTTCTCGAGGAGGACATCACGATTGGAAAACATTAATCAATATTTGTAATATTGATAAATTAATATTAACAACAATATAGTAATATATAAATACAATGGTTGTCTAAGTTAATCCATACACTAAAGGAATTTTTCGTTACTTGTGATGTAACATGCCTTAATAAATTAGTGGATGCTGTAAACATTAACCTTTTTTTATTTTTTTTTTATTTTGAAGTACTTAAGTTAACGTTAACTATTAGGTGATGTAATCATCTAATATTTAAGTAATGTGTGTCTAGCTTTGAAGGAACAGATTGGATAGGTCAATATTTTTTGGAACCCTAAACCTGTAAAATTCCAGTGGAAGGCCCTAGGGTTTGCTTCATTGCACTATGTTTCCCCCCAATAATGCTAGTGAGATAGATACTTGCATACGCACTCACATAGTTTGGATAACCTGAAAAATACCCAAAAATTTGAAACCAAAACGAAACCCGAACCCGACGGATTTCTAATCACCTAGACCATAACTGTACCTGACAGTGATCGGTTCGGAGTTTTACTTGAGCGAATATATAAGATGGTATTTATGTAACTAAATGTCCATATGCATATTTAAGGGCATTTTTGTTAATAAAATTATGGTTCAGTTCGGGTGTTTTGTAAAACCGAAACTGATTCGAAACTCGTCGATGTTTTCAAACTAAAAACCAACACCGAAATCACGGTTAAAGATTGGGTAAAAATTATCCCAATCGGTGCAAATAATTAGTTCGGGTATCCATCGGTTTGGATGAGATTACCATCTCTATAGATGAATATTATAGTGTTTTGGCCTAAGTAGTAAACTTAACTTTTTGCTTTTTGGTGCTTAAAGAGCTTGTACTTTACACTTGAGTACAAGCATTTCAAGCACAAAAAATACAAAAAGTTTAGTTTACTTTTTAAGCCAAACCACACCTGATATGTCTATAGCAGAAAAGACATTTTTCTTTGTTTGTATAACAAGAAATAATACCTTCTTATGTCGTTATCTAAATATATATACATGAGTCGTCAAGAGTGAGTTATTTCGATTCCAATTTTATGTTCTCAATGTGAATGTAAGATTTCTCATTATTTTGTCATAAAAAGTTATTTTGCTACTATTACAAAAGATTAATATATCAAATTAGGTAAGATTTTTGCAGCTCAAAAAAAAAAAAATTCAGGTAATATGTGAGAGACTAAGGCTCTATTTGTTTGAACGTCCAAAAATATTTTACCTGTTTTCTGGTGTTTGGTTGAATTAATGGCAAGTAAAATACTTTTTCCTGTAAATTTTTTTTCTTCATACGGTGTATAACAACTTACGCCGGAAATAGCCTTATGTTGTTTTCCAAAAAGCGTTGCCCGTTGGCTGAAGGTCTCCCATAAGTCCAATTCCAGCAGCACCGACAAGAATACTCTCTCTCTCTCTCTCCAATTGCAAGGTCTTTCTCTCTCTAAAACTTGGAAGCACAAGATCCTCGCAGTAAAAATTGTTTATATACACTACAAACATATTCCATCAAAATAGATTTGAGCCTAAAAATACAAATTCATATCCATATGTTTACATATCTGTATATAATTGGTACATGTATTTTGAGTTAATGATTGAGAACAGGTAAAAGAAAAGTGTAATAAAATTACTGTTGGGGAATAGAGTAGGAGAAAAATAAAAAGTAAATTTCAAAATGCTATATTTTTGTTCTTGTAAGTATTTTTCAAGTGCAACCAAACACCGAAAAACAAAATCAAAAAAAATATTATTTTTACCCAAAATTATTTTCCCTGAAACAATATTTTCCTTCCGAAAATATTTTACCTTAAAACAAACAGAGCCTAAGAATAAAAAGTGTACAACTTTTCTTTAGCTATTGTGTATCACGTCTGTTGTAGTCGGAAATGAATCATAGTGACAATGCACATATGGCTGTGGCAACTAAAATTCTCTTTTTTTGTTACTGTATTATATTTATATATAACATCTAATATAATGTCACGCTGAAATATCGAATTTGATTTAATTTAACGTTCTGTTAATGAGTTACAAGCTTACGCATGCGGAAAAGGCTATAATACACACCCATTATTTTGGTGTGTATGATACGCATCCCTATAAAAGTTACGATTTTTTTTACAAAAGTTACGAAACACACCAAAATGTTACGAATCATAGAAAATGTTATGAATCATATTTTTGAAAAGTTACGAAACACTAAAAAATGTTACGATTGCCAATGAGGTGGCACAATCTAGACCATACAATAGGTGCATATGGTACACCCCTTTAATGGGTATGTTTTGTAGCCATTTCTTATGCATTAAGTACGTAGTTCTTGATCAAGATGTTCAGAAAAATAGGAAAACTATACTGGTTCTTTAAGTTCGATCATGTGATGATTAAGTACGAATAGTTTTGAGCTCTGTTGGGAATTTACTCCATCTTACGTAGAAGCATTTTAAAATCGGGAGCAACGAAACCACGCATATTCAGTGAAATTGTGGTTAAAGAAAATGTTTCGGGTCTCCCAATTTCATGCCGTATAGTAAATTTTTTGTACATGTTAGCGCTAAAACAATCACACACATAATATGGAATGCAAAAACAATAAAGAAAGAATGACAGTAAGATTTTGCGTGGTTCCCCAAAATTTGGGTACGTCTACGGGAGCGAAAGTGAGTTTGTTATTTGATCGAAACTCTGCTAGGGTTTTTACAACCGAAAGTATTTATAACGACTACTCCTATTTCAACCCTAATTACACCGTACCACATTGTGGGAGGTTTCGTCCCCTGCACCACCCCAAACCTTCTGGCCTACGGCTCAGCCCAACAATTGAATCCGTGATGGGCCAGATGCTTCGCTCTGCTCCGCTCCATTCGGCCGCTTCGATTCCCTAACTTAGTTTCGCATCTGGCTTTCATTAGAACTTTTCGATATCTTTTCATATGAGCAACAAATTCCAACAGTACATAAACACTCAGGTGGTTGACTTCTGGACTTTTGTAGTCATCACTTCTATCAATTATTGTTGAAGAAAACAAGATCTTTCTTTTGTCCTTCCAACTTCCAAGTGATCAGAAAAAAAAATAAAAAATTTCCAAAACGTTGAATTTATTTTTGCTTTGGGAATAAAAATTTTCCAAAACCGGCCAGGGAAACAAAGAAACGGAAGGTAGGCCATTAATAAATTAAGTTGAGGGCCAAGTAGGGACCATGTACGATGAAAACACTTGATTTTGAAAACAAAATAGCATACCATATTACTATTCCACTTCTTTTGTGAAATGTAGGGGCGAAGCCAGGATTTTTTATCAATGGGGTAAAAATTTGAACTATGTGCGATTCATTTTTCCGATTTGCTAGAAAAAAATAATTAGATTAACAAGTTAAACAAAAAGTAGACGTGTATTAATAACTAAATGTACCAAACCTCTATTTTGCCCCTTATTTTTAAGTACCAAACCTCTTAAATAGGTTGTGGCAAAAAAAGGTGGTGTAAAGTGGGGTCAAAATAGAAAAAATTTGGGCAAAACTATAGGTTAGGACAAAAAATGAGATGTAAAGTGGGATCAAAATAATAAAAATCTGGACAAAATAATAATTATCACTATAGAAATTTAAAACTCAGTGGGGTCAATTGACTTCATTTGTCTCTCGGTGCCTCAGCCCCTGTGAACATGGAGTGCTACAATAGGAGAAAGGGACTTGCTCTTGACTGCTCATTGAATTCCACAATGCCTTTTATTTTGCTTTTATTCTTTTTACTCAATGGTCCTATATCTGATCATTAGAATTTACAAGTTGTACCTTAAGCGTGTTCTTAAACTTAGAACTAAAATAATGCTTAACGATGGAAAGCTAACAGTCAAAAATTAAAAAAAGTTAATTCTTGAATTTATAGTATCTGCAATAGTTAGTGCTTGGAGCATAATGAGAAACTCATCCTCGTGATGAGAATTGGGCCTAAGGGCATTTCTAGTGCGCTACCTAAAAGAGTATTATCCCAGAATGCCCTACCTAGTTAACTAAGAAAATTTCAAAAAATGCTCTTTAGTGCACAAAAATTGACTCCATATAATCCTAGGTTGCCCCTACTCACTAAAGTGCTTCAAGTCACTACCTAAATTTGGGGAAAGAGAGAGAAGGGACGGAGAAAAACTTAAGGAGAGAGAAAGACTGTAAGGAGAGAGAGAGAGAGACTAAAAGATAATGAACATATATAGGTAGTCCATTAAAATGCATTCCTCCTTAGCTAGCTAACTAAGTTCTTAGCACATAAAATAGGGCCTCACATGTGCTTAGGTGTACACTTTAGCAAAAAAAAATTAGGTAGTGTACTAGAGATGCTCTAAGGACGGTCCGAGAGTCCAAACAGACAGGGACGGAACTAGGATTCGATAAACTAGGGAGCCGGAATATGAACAATGAGATTTTAATTATTAATATTCAAAAATCTAAACGTTTAAATGTCACAATAATATCGGGAACAAAACACAATATATGGGTGCCCTTATTTTTTTTTCCCTTTTGAACCGGCAAAGATATATATACATGTGTGTGTGTTGCAAAAAGAGAAGATACAAGCCTAAGCTTTGAAAACAAACATCAAGATAGTAATAACAAGTACCAGAGCAACAAACAACAACCTAAACATCACCAAAAAGCTACAAAAATATCAACAAAACAGAGGTAAAAATAGCGGAAACAGATAAAGATTATAGGGATTAGTGGGAGGCCGACCATGAAAACTTTTGATACTTGAAAAAAACTAACCTAGATAATTATAGAGATGGACAAATGGGGGAGGCCCTGGCCCCCATAAGCCCCTTGTTAGTTCCGTCATTGCAAACAGATTCATGAGTAACGCGAGCCCTGTTGGGTTGCGAAAATCAATTTATGAGGTTTCATTATTTTTGGTCAAGATCGTGAGCAGTTAATGAGGTTTCTGTAAAAACAGTCAGGACAGTGAATAAGTAGGTTAGGACCAATTTGGTCAAGACCGTGTTGAGTTGGTTAGGATTGTCCTGACGTGAACAGAATACATTTAAAGCCCTGAATTAGATTTTAGGGTTAAGAATATCATTTTTTTATAGATAAAACTGGTGTACTTGTAGAGAGAGACCAAGAGGGTTTCCTCCATTGATTCATAGTAAAGTGGTGTGGCTCTCGAGAAAGTTGTCGAAGCTTGTATAACTTTGTGTGTTCTGTCTTTCTCTCTCTCTCTTCCTCAATTTCTCTGGTTTGTTTTATGTGATTCATAACATTCAAGATCCTTAGTGTTTTGTGTGTCGGCGAGATTGAGCGAGTAGTTTGATCTTACTAATAACCCCAACACCTAGTATCAGAGTCGCGATTGTGGTAGGGGGTTCGATCAATCTAGGGTTTTAGTTTGGTTCGTTTAATCTAAGGTCTCAGTTGCCAGAGAGCTGGCAGAGTCCGGTTAGTAATTCAGCTAGGAAGTAGATAACTTCTTTCGTTTATCGATGCTCCTAGTTAAGGCAAGCAAGGTGGAAGTTGAATCATGAATGGTCATAGTGCTTGGTGGTTAAGTTGGGAGAATGTTCTCAAGGTTGAGAACTTAGATGACACATAAGTTAAATGCTAGCTAATGAAATCGTCTACTTGCTTCTTACTTTCGTACTGTTTTTCAATCTTATATGTGGCTATTCATAATGTAAGGGTTAGTGGATAAGAGTTAGCTATTAAGTGATTATTCGCTCATGGTGTTATTATTGACCTTGACTTATTACGCCAGGTACCAAAGAAGAAGGCAGGGAACCATAATACCAGTCGGGGATCCAGATAGAAGAACAAATGCAAGAAGAGAGCTGGGATCGGAACATGAACAACTAGAGAACCCCACCATCTTTTTTTCATGTTGAATAATGTAATTTAATTCCAAAGACATACTTTGTTACTGTAACTGAATTATGATTACTGCCTATTTCCGTTGCTTAACAAAATAAATCCGTTTTAAATAAATATTTTTCTACTAATTAATAATTCCGTAATTTGGGGCTTTACAAAATATGCTAATCTTTCATTTGCAGAGTTTAAAAAGCATATCATTAAAACACAATCAGAATAAAAAATATTCGGATACATAGGAAACAAGAGAATTTAATTTTGTTCACCCTCCCCTAAAAGAGGGTGAACAAAATTCTCCCTCTTATTAGTTGAAATGATGTAGGTCCCACAGAAAAGTGACTTCATCTCACAAAAAAATAATGTCATTCTTATCAAAAACTATATTACAGAGACATGACTTACGCTATTTTAACCAATCAGAGAGAGGATTTTGTTGAAAATTGCATTGGAAAAACGAGGTTGAGAACATGTTATTGTAATTGCAAATTAATGCGTTTCTCAATAACATAGTAGTAATAAATTGAATAATGAGCTGAATCCACTACAAACATGCCACGTGCGCACAAACACGTGCGGTGGGGCGCAACTAGTCAGGAAGGAGGGTTAGAAAGAGTCTGGAGAAATTTAAAACGGACCGCTCTCTGACCTGTCTGAGCTTTTCTCCATACCTTATTCCTGCATATTACCTCTCTTTTTAATCTTGTTTTTTGTCCACATTTCGGAGTATTATTCAAACCTTTCAGCTCATATAACCTGCAAATTAATTTGGGAGGCTTATAATGGGTTTGCAATTAATATATTTGTACAGATATGAGGGTGAGCAGATATTAGGAGGTGTTCCACTAAGCAGTTTTTACAAAAAAGTTAATTTTTCGCGATTTTTTATGTGATGTATTGTGAGAAAATCACCCGTCTAAAAATTATTTTTTTCTAAAAACTGGCTTATATGTGAACAATTTACACTCCAATTTGTAAGTTTTAAGGTTAAACTGCAAATTATATTTTCACGCTGAATTTCCATTAAGGTATTTTTGTACTGTAAGTTATCAAATCAACAGGTTATTCTTTTCAAATATATCAATTGATTTTGATGCTCTTCAAAAAAAAAAAATTTTGATTTTGACAACTTGTAATTCAAGAAAACAAAAAATACCATCGTAGAAACTCAATGTTGTTTTGCATAATAATTTCTCACGTTATTGCGCTTCCCTGTGGTGAGTGAGCTGACTACATGTGTGTAGTGAGCTCTCTCGGCCATCCGATCGGCGATCAACGGTCCGGATAAATTGGAGTTAAAGTAAATGTAAAATTGGTTTTTAAAGTGCAAGACGATCTGAACTGTTGATTACTGATCGGACGACCGAGGGCCCCGGGTTCCCTTGTGTAGATACTTGATTACTATCATAGTCTTGAATCCGAGATGTTAGACAAAAAATATGAGCATGGAGAGAGATGGAGAGGAGCTCATCCCCCGGACCAACCGTTTAAGGTGAGGGAATCTGTGGATCACAGCCGTTGAATGAGAGCGCGGGGATTGGGGACAGTCAGTGGACACGTGGTGATTGTACAGATAATTGAAAAAGCTGAGTCACCCTGAAAACGACAAAAGAAGCACAGTACCTAAAAGTGAATACTATTAAAAGGCCAAAAGCAGTGAGAATGATGACTTGACCTATGGTTTACCTTTTTCAACTATGGTTAGGTCTACCACCGGGGATGGTGGCCCAGTGGTGGAGGCATCCACCTTCTCAGCTTTGACCCATGTTTGATTTCTGAAAGAGTTAAAGAATTATTCATGGGCTCTGCTAGGGGGTGTGATGCACTCCACTTGTGCCTTGGTGGTGGGTCCCTTCCTATGGGTTGGGTTAAATCTGGCCGTCAACCGGTGACCCCGGGGCCAAGGCCTCAGGATGCAGTGAAGTCCCCACAAGAGCACCATTTTTTTCCAGTTCAAAAAAAAAAAAAAACTATGGTTAGGTCTATTTTAACTTCTTGTGACGTGGTGGCATGTTGAAAGTGACCGGCCAATTATTTTAGTTGACGGTTCCTTGACGTCGTCAAAATGTGTCGGTGTATTGGAGTGGAGGAGTTAAGACTGATGCATAGGCTGGTGTCGTTTGACCCTTAATCTGGATTTAAATTGAAAAAAGTTCAAATGTATATTTGAAATTTTTTTTGACTATTTTTCAAAGACAAATGATATGCTAAAAAACTTGACATAAATTTATTAAAAATTTAAAAAACCACCAATAGTACGAGGCAAAAAATTCTTAAAAAGTTAGGGCCGAAGGGGATTTTAAGATGGTTGAGACCTATCGTGGAAAATCGACGGATTTCATAACTTGGTATGTACAATGTCCAATTGTCCATTCTTCCCTGTTTTAATTTGGAGTGATCCAATTTAAACTTTAAAGTTCCTCTATAGCACCAACTTAAATGTTCAGTGTCCTGTTTCGGACCTATCATAATTCAAATTTTCGCTCCACCATAGTATGCCATTGCGATCAGTCGTAGCCCTATCTCTCTCTGTCCTTCCACTTTTTACAAGCTACTCCGAAATGTACGATTACATATATTTGTAACTATATATGTATGTAGTGTTATAAATTCATTTAACATGCCACTTCCATAATTTATGATAATTGAACATTTTTATAAGGTAGGTTTCATGAGGTTCTTGTTAGCTGCAATGCCAATGGAACTCTAGGAAAAGGGGTCATATCAAAATTGTCTCTCTCTTTAATTTTGGCAGATATGATTGAATATTTAACATAAATCTTTATTTTCCCCCATAACTCAATGCATGTCAAAGTTGTTGGCGTTTATCGAATTTATGTCGATTTGATCTTTGCAAATTAAAAAAAGAAGAAGAAGCTTGGCAGCCTTGACAGTGGCTGGTAGGTGAAAAATTAGGTTTAGAATTTCTCAAAGATTTTTATTGTTTAAGCAGGCCGATAAAGAGATCTTAAATTATAGTAAAATTTTATTTTAAGCTCAAATAGAATCACTCACTAATTAAGAGAAAATGATCATAGAGACGATTTTAAAAAGTCTCAAATAGAATCACTCACTCACTAACTAAGAGAAAACGATGAAAGAGACGATTCCAAAAAGTCTCCAAAAAGTTAGGCCAAAATCACAAAAAGTCTAGAGTGAAAACTCCGCTGATTTGGTAACTTGGGATGTAGTAAAATGTCCATTATATCCCGTTGTAATTTGAGGGGGTGTTTGGGAGCCTATTTTTTAGCTTTTCATTTTCAACTTTTTAGTTTTTTGGCTTTTTGGATTATGGTCAGAATATGTTTTGAATCTGGAAGGAGTGTTTGAGAGAATTGTGCAGAATGCATTTTCCAATAGGAGTAGTGTTTGGGAGAATAATGATGAGAATGAGTTATGGATTGGTTGTTTACCATTGTGCCCTTGTTTATTTATTAAGGTATTTAAAATGTATATGAATATTGTTTTTGTCAAGTTTTTTAAAGTTATTTTGGGAAATATTTTTGTAAACGTATCATGTCCAATTTGTTT
>JAXBDA010003413.1:0-34828 GCA_036023075.1 Gaultheria prostrata
GGTTGGCCAAAATCAAGTTAAGGTGAATGAGAAATTGACCTTGAAAGTGCCTACATGAACTTGGTAGAAGGGGGAAAAATCTTGTCCCACATTGGATGTGGAGAACAAGTTAATTGGGTATATTTACGCCTAGTTTGACACAAAGGGTTGGGCCCTTTGGGTCATGGAAGTTTTATAGGGGGAGAGGGCGTGGACAAAGTGGGCTTTATCCCCACACGCGCGCGCCGCCGCCGACCGACCAGGCTGGGTTGGGTTGGGTCATTAGATAAGATTGGGCTTGGCCCACTAGGTTCTTATCTTTTTACTGAATTTTTTGCTTCCAAACTGGGCCGGGTCAAACCCGGTCCATAATATATAAATTCAGTTTCTTCTCCTCTGCCGAAAATTTCCAACAGTCGTGTCTTTTCCCTTTCCAACGTTTCTGTTCACAAACCGTGAAACAGTACCGCCGGTGCCTGTTCGGATTCGAACAGTCACATCCTTCCGTTCTCGTGTCTCTCCGATGGGGTGTCTTAGACTCTATAAATAGGACCACTCTCATCCTCATTCATACACGTTTTTCCATCGCATACACACTGCATCATTCAGCATAAAATATTCTGAGAGTTCCTGCGCGGTTTTCTGGTTCGCCTACCAAACAGATTGGAGTGCTACTTCCGTTTGGTGTAAATCGGGTAGTCCTGGGAAGCAGACGTCCGCAGATTCCATCAGCACCAGTGTGGAGGGCGAATTTGCTTTAAGGACAGAGAATCTTAATTCTTGCCCCGGTTCGAATCGTCTATCACCAAATTCCGGTGTACTGAGTTTGGTCCGATAAGTTTTCCGTTAATGTGTTTGTCTCTGTTTTTGTTTATTTCCAGATTTTAGTAACCGAGTTCCTAACATTGGATTGTGAGTGTTTGACATAAAGTCGACCCAACATGCATTTTCAAAACCATACAATAGATGCACAATTTCATATAGTTTTGGAGGTACGTTTACATTCTGTGCAAAAAAATCAATTCATAATCTATTTTGATGACTACTCTCAAATACTACTATGTTACGAAATCTACTTTTGCACACATCTTTCAAACTCTACAAATTATTATTTTATTCTCATTATAATCCAAAAAAAACCAACGATTTCCAATTAAAAAATATTAAAATACGAAAAATTAATTGACTCTCAAATGGGCTCTAATTATTGCATGAGAGTAGAGAATACGATTCACATGTAACTTCTGTTACCGTCGTAGTTATTTCTCATACACTGTATAAAACTAATCAAGATCGATAAGTCGATGAAAAAATTTACGTGATAGATATCAATTCTTGGAATCTCGGGTATGAAGGTTTAAAATTGAGGATGATTACTTTCCCAAAAAAAACAAAAAAAAAATTGAGGATGATTCAAATTATGATTTCCTATAAATACTTTGGAGTATCTTGTGCGCATAGTTGTTCCAATTAGGAGGTTTGCTATGCGCACAGATCGCTTACAAATTGCTTTTTGGGGTCCACTTTGGACCTCATAAAAATAATTCAAGCCGTTCATTAATTTTGAAACATATGTTTTCTAATGAAATTGTGAAAAATCAGGTCAATCGAATAACTCTAAGTACTTGATCCAAATTTTAGTTTTAATTCAATATTTAGAGTTATAAAAAATTAGATGATTGGATCAAGTATTTTCAGTTATCTGATCAAGTTGATTTTTTATAGAGCCACTTGAAGACATGTTTTAAAATTAATGAACGGCTTAAATTGTTTATTTGAAATTCCAAAATGGACCTCATAAAATGATTTATGTGCAATATGTGCACATAGTTTTTCCGTTTACAAATTCAATAATACTATAAGAAGATCGTCTTCGGGACTCAGGGATATGCTTCCACCTAAGGTTTCAGGTTCGATACTTCTTGTCAACATACTCTTGTAGCCACTGGAGTTATGCCTCGTCGTTACCTCTGAGGCCTCAGAATTAGTATATGTGCACATAAACTGACCCGAACACTGATCATTAAAAAAAAATACTACTATAAGGAGATTGTCATGTCAGGGGCCCCACGTCAATTCCCTTTCTGTATGCTAATTAAATCTCCCAAATGACTTTCCCTTTCCTACGTTGGCCAGTGTGTGACTATCTTATACTTTTGTTAAAATTGGCAGTTAGTACTAGTGAACTAGGCTTGTCCAAGATTCATAAAGTGGACTTTCGGGTAAAATTTATGGGATGTGGGTCCATGCTGGTTCCATATCAGCTGTAATTTTTTTTTTTTTTTGATTAACATATCAGCTGTAATTCAAATTACTCATCTGTTATAGGGCTTGAAACATACCTGATAATGTGAAAATTAGTTTATCAGAAATCGGTATCTCCAAATGACGGATTTGGATTCCCATAGTGATTGAAGTCACTAAATTCTATAGTGACATCAATTGTTGGGCTCACTATAATCTATATTTGGGATCAGAACTGTTCAATTTTTGTCGAGATTGTTGATCATTCATTTCAAAAATCCAATTAATTGAATATTTGTAAACATATGATCAGCTACAATTTATTTTACGAAAATGGATGGCCAATGTTAATTGTACTTATTAGTGAGATACTCTAGACCATGAATGATGGAAGCATGGTAATGAGTACAGAAATTGATTTGAGTCTCTAGACCTGCCCTCCTTGATGTCTTTCCTCTTTGATTTGAGAGCATGGTTCTGCAATAAAGCGTCCCTATAACTCTTTGATTCTTTCATGCAGAACAAGATAAACACTCCTATCACTTATGAAAACATTACTTTGGTAATCATTTTTATTTATGACTATTCTTAGAAGATTTTATTTGTCCTGCCTATTTTGCACGTTCCTAGTTTATTTTTGGTTAGATTTTCCTTTTAGCTAATAGTCTAGGTTTCCAAGTACTACTTTGCTCTTACTAGTATAAATAGGGGTGTAAGCCTATGGCATAATCATTCAATTATTCAATAAACAACTCTGAGTTTTATCTCTTTTTTCGTGCATTCAAGATTACTCGTGGATTCGAGTGCATATCTCATTTGGAATAGTACGTTAACTATTCTCTAGTGAATTTCGTTGCATCAAATGGTATCAGAGCAGGTTTTTCTTGGCTCGATGACACTAAACAAAGTAGATGACACAGCTAGTGACGTTGCTAATGGGGATGTTGATCTAAGGACGATGGTGGAAGAACAATAAACACTGCGGCTGATCACTCTTCGCCTAGACCAAGTGTCACGCCCTCAATTTTTAAAAGGATAATATATTCATAAATCATGTGGAAGTCAACGACTCCACGGTCAAGTCAAAGTCTTACAAACATTACACTTAGTCAAAGTCAACATCGTTCATATCTACGGTCACCATAGCCCCGATTAAAAATGAATATGTCTTAAAGTTATTGCAAACCGTAGTCAAAAGATAAGATTTCAAATAAGTTACAAAACCATCTTTCAAAAATAAATGTCTAAAGATGATGGAGTAACTCTCTATAAGCCTTTCAAAAAATGCATGCACACGTCACGCAATCCATCCTCATAATCCATGCTGTGTACCTGAAAATTATTAGGGTGAGCTCACTAGCCCGGTAGGAAAACGTCTATCTACTCCAAATGGAAATGAGATGCATATGAAGCAGAGGCACAAGGATGTAAGCACTTTACAAGACTCTAGAATAAAGATTTAAGGAAGAACATGCTCAAGGAATCACATCAAGTTCAAAGGTCTCAAGGTTTCATCAACCATCGTGTCATCGTACCCAACGCGTACCCGATACGCCGCATGTGTCAAAAGTATTCATTCATCGTGTTTAAATTCTTTATCATCATTCACTTCCTCAAATTCCTCACGACACACCCTTAAGGCGGACCGAGTATCCTTCCGGGCATACCATATAGGCCCCGTGTCCACTTTCCCTTGGCCAAGATTCATTCCTCGCGAAACGTCCCAAGGACGAACCGAGTATCCTTCCGGGCATGCCATATGGGCCCCGTGTCCACTTTCATGTTCTCACATTCAATTTATTTTTATTCGCGTCGTTATAATGTCAACGTATCCCCACACCTCTATTCGTCATTCCAAAATAGGGTTCAAGTCCCTAGGTATCAATACTAAGAAGCCATGGTCCTCAATGCATCTCATTCATCATAAACAGTTACTCCCTTCGTCCCTTTTATAGTGTGTACATTTCCATTTTGGGATGTCCATTAATAAGTGTGTGTTTTGAAAAGTTAGTGGGTACATTTCCTATTTTGCTCTTAAAAGTAGGTTCCTTTTTAAAAGTTAGTGGGTATTATTATATTGATAATGGTAAGTAATGGAAAGTAGTTGTAAAAGTTGGTGTGGGAGAAAAATAGTTGGAATTACGAGGTAACACACTTGAAAAGGGACGGATGGAGTACTTTGTACACATCACACAAGCATCCACCCTCTCATGTGCACCTTCATTTGTGATCTCATTTACTTGTTTCCCATCCCCCATCCCCTTTTACGTGAGTAAGGTTGAGTAACAAACATTTTACGGATCCCACAAATACTAAGTAGAGATTGACTCTCAGGTCGGGCGAGGGGGGTGCCATAAAACCCTTCCCCTCTCGCAACCAAGCTCCCGAATCTAAGATATTATGGTGAAGACGGACTAGTAATAAAACCTTATCCTAAAAATAAGGCACGAGTCATTCGAGTTCGGTTCCTCGGGGATAATCGGCAAAAACCCGAGTGGCGACTCCGAATCGAATTCCATTGAGGGGTGTCCACACCTAGCCGTCCAAATTTTGAGTTCCACCAAACTCCAAGCTTGAACACCCGATTCCCGGGTGAAAAGGTCGAGTTCAGGGTGAGTACAAGGCCAATCTATGAGGGTTTGATAGGTTTGGATTGATTTTTGGTGGGAGGAGAACAGAGATGGAGAGTGCCGAGAGAGATCAGGAAGAGAGAGAGTGTGTCGGTGGGGAAAGGGGGGAAGAAAATGAGTCTTTTTCTCTCAACCAAACCCTTACATAGGGTTAAATACACTAGTATCCCCTTATCTCACTTAGGTGCTACAAATGGGTCCAAGTTTAAAGAACTTTTCACATTGACCCCACTCCTAAACATTGAAAAACATTTTCACACTATTCTTCAGTTTTATTTTTGGATAAAATAATTTTTTTGTATTATTATTTTAAAATTTTCAGAGCACTGCTACATACACAGAAAGAGTACTCAGAATTTGAACTTCAATGGTCCAGATTAACTTAAAGTGAATCTGGACCGTTAAAGTTCAAATTCTGGGTACTTTCATGGTACCCTTTTTGGGTACCTAGACTTTCTTATTTTCTCCTCACTCTCAACTCCCTCCCTCCCTAAACTTCGCAAACCAACTGGGAACCAACCTTGCAAGCATACATTACGAGCTACTGTAGAGAGTTCACTGGAGCATGAAAATGAATAAATATTTATTAACCTTGTCCATATCACTTAGAAGCCTTACTAAGAGTCATTTAGGAGCCCTCTAAGACCAAAAAATTGAAAATAGAATTCCATGCATGAAGTAGCAGCAATAATCATACGTGAAACAGAACTCGGAGCTATGAGATTTTGTGTTCGAGCTGGTGAACTAACAACGACACGTTTAAGACAAACACTACATTTGTTGGGAAGAGAAAAACTTAATTTGGGTAACTCTTCGACTAATATTTAATTGTGAACTCGGGGACCTGTAGTGCTCCTGAGTGCTACACCTTATAATGCGTCCATCCGATTATCCATTTTGACATGCACTACTCGGATTTAATTGTATGTCAACTTAACCAAAATATAGATGTAATTAACCATTGTTCCTATAATTCTAGTAAGATTTCACTTCGTTATCATAAGTATATTGTAGGATTTAGGTTATAGCTTTATGATTTACTTTGACAAAATTATCGTCTTGTCATTCGTGATATGTCATAAAAGTAGAGTGCGCACAAGCCCGCTAACTTGCCCAGCCTTCTAAGTTCTAACCCATCCCGTTTTTTAGAAATTCAGGATAGGTTCTTAGGAACATGGGGTTGGACTGTGTTGAGTTTTTAATCCCGTTTAATAAATAGGGTAGACGGGAAAATGTATAATGAAGCCCTAACAGGCCTGACCCGCATATGTTTTGAATTTAACATATATATACTACTAATTAAAAACTCAAGAAACTATATTTATAGTATTTTGTTCCAGTTTCGAAGATCTTGCTATCTTGAAGTAATTAATATAAACCAAGGGCTTGTAGCCTAACGGTTATCACATAGTTCTCCCACAAATGAGACCAGAGTTCGAGTCTCGGCAGAGGCGTTTGAGGTTTAAGGCTATGGATAGCTTTTAGACCCCCTCCGAGTAAGTCACTTACACCCCCGCCCCCACTGATATATATCGACTGACAAAAAAAAGAGAAGTAATTAATATATGAGGGTAATTTAGATGTTGGAAACTTTATTTATTTTACAATTACTGAAATTAAGTGTAATTCATGTAAGAAAAAGTGTTATTCAAAATAAATAAATCAATTGGACAGACTTAGAAAACCAAATTCTGCATTGCCTCATTCATTTATTGACCGGACTTGAATGAACATAATTTTCTCAATTATATAGTGACAGCCCGGCCGAATCCGGCATGCCCATATATTCAATGTCCGCCCGTAGATAAAAAGTCTTAATTTCATATTCAGTTTGTCGTAAGCTGGCCTGACCTATCATATTATGGTTTAATGCGATTGAGATGTGTGTAAATTGACTTGGATTTTCTTAACCGTAAAAATAATAATAATTTAAATTGAGGCTAAATTTCTACTAAAAATATTTTTCATATTTTTGGTGTTTTAGTATTTTCACACGATACTCTATTCTAACTTACGAAAATACCCAAAATATCACGGTGGAAACTCATCCTATCATACAACAATCTAACGGGCCGTTTGGCAGGTGGATTTGATTTTGTGTGGATTTGTACTTAGGGTGGATATGTAAGGAGAGTGGGCTCACCTCCTAAGAAGGGTGGATTTGTATAATGAGGTGTTTGGATGGTTTTTTGAGAAGGGGAATTGGGAGGTTGGAAATGATAGGATGAGAGGGCAAATGACTTAATTGCCCCCACTTTATTATTTTTATAAACTTAATTGATTAATTTCATTATAATTACAATAAATACATAATAATTAGAATAAATACACATAAAATTAATTAAACTAAATTAAAAGTGGAAAAAAAATTTGGAAAAAATTAAATTAATTAATTATGAAGAAAAAATTTGTAAAATTATTAGAAGACAATTTATGGTTGATTTGAATTGAGGGTTTTTTTTTTTTGATTAAATGGAAAGTAGATTGTGGTTGAATGATACCCAGAAATTAGGGCAAAATAAAAAAGTAAATCGTGACTGAAAATCAAGAAATTAGGGCAAAAATGTATATCCAGTTTTACCCAGAAATTTGGGCAAAATCAAGATGAAAATCATCACTGGAAACCAACAAATTAGGGCAAAAAATTGATCGATTCAAACCCAGAAATTAGGACAACATCAAACACGTAAATCGTGACTGGAAACCAACAAATTAGGGCAAAAAATTGATTGATTCAAACCCAGAAATTGGGGCACAAGCAAATGCTTTTTTCAAACCGAGAAATATTTAGACAAAAAACTGTTCGATATCACAAGAACAGACCAGATCGAACTTGTGTGAAGCATATTTACTTGTCAATTAGTCAAAATCGAAGTCGAGTGAGATCGAAAATGAAGTCACACGATCGTTCGGACCAGCGACTTCCTCTTTTTTTTCTCTTCTCCTCTCTTCGAAACCCTACCCAGAAGAATGACAAAATCGATCGGGAAAACACAGATAAGAGGGAGGATGGATTTGGAGGGGTAGATTCCTCCTCAAAATGCCCGGATTAACTAACGACATGGGTGAAGCCGTCGTTAGCAAATCCACCCGCAAGTGGATTCCATCTCTCAACAGTGAAATAATCCGGGAAGAAGAAAAGGGTGCCAAAGAGTGGAGATGTGGAGGATTTGGATATGTAAGAGGGCCGCATGTTATATCCGGCCTCAAATCCACCAGTCAAATAGGCCTTGAGGGCCCGATTGGTGTAAATGTTTTTCAAAAATAATTATCATAAACACATCATTTTTTTTGCATGCAAAATGCACGCTTCCCCAAAAGGGGCAAGCAATATGGGATGAAGGGAATATTTTACATTGTTGGCTTGTTGGGTTCTTGGACAAAAAATAAAGTACAGTCGCTCAAAAAGATATTTTTAATTTAGGAGTGAATATATATCTTCATTTGTTCAATTTGTTCCTTCAAGAAATTGTAGGTGGTAAATTTTTTTAAACAAAATTAACATACTCCCTCTGTCCCTTTTTAAATGTGTGCTTTGGGAAACGTGTATTTTTTAGGACGTAAAAAAATGTATTTCTACTCAAAATTTTTGAAATTTTTTTGCACCAAATTAAAGTACTCTTTGAGCACTTTAATTTGGTGTAAAGAGAGACATAAAATTGTATAGAAAAATACATTTTTTAGGGGTTTGAAAATGCACGTATTCCCATAGTAGACATTTAAAAATGGACGGAGGGAGTAGTAATTAATTATAATTAAATCTTATAGCTTAATTAATTATTAAATTTACATAATAAATTAGTTAATTATTGGATTTATTTAATTACAAAAAATGCATAACTAATATGGATATGTACAAGGGAATGCTTTACCCCAGGCAAAGAATGCTTTACTGAATGCGCCAACCAACCGGAGGTGCCGGGCCTACATGTGCCAACTCCAACTAGGAAACTACTACCGCTTGGGCCTAAGCTCTTGAACCACCCATTGTGCCATCCAACTCTACCAATAAGAGAGACGAAAGGATGGAAAGTCCGATACGAACAAGCGGAGCACTATACTCATTTTAAGAAGCTCAGTTCAGTAACACAATCAGAGTGACCACTGCTAAACCCTGTGATTTACAACTACCCTCACTAATGTATCTCGGGAAACTACGCTGCTCAGTTTGTAATGTATCTCAAGTTGTGAGCTTTTGTAGCATTTGTAATGTATCTCAAATACAATTATTATTTTTATTTGAGAGTTGAATAAAATGTTCTATGTTATGAAGAAAGTTATATGTTTGTCCATTTGTTAAATTTGTCTATTTGTTCAATTTTTATGCACAGTGTTAGACTTCAGTATCAACATTTAATAAAAACATTGGGTTAATTACAATGCATTTCAAATTTAGTCTAGCTAATTTAATAAACAAATATACAAAATTCAAAAAAAACAAAAACAAACGAATGTACGAAAATTACAATATACATACATGAATTATTAATTTTCATATATGAATTATTAATTTTTTTCTAAATTATATAAAAAAAATTAATTTTTCAGTTTACATAATTTATTTAACATGCACATGGGCAATTTTTTCTTTTGATAGCTTTTTACATAATCCACCGAATATTATCCCCTCATTTAAACCACAAAACAAATCAATTACTATTTTATCCCTTCTTCTTGCAAAATCATCTAAACTGAGTACTAATTTGTCCATCATTCATAAACATCACATTATTGCGGGCCCACCCACAACATATAAAGGGTCCCTGATGTGCACATGGTGCACACATCACCATGTGGTGCGGGGATCTGACCCTCTATTGCGAAAACACACGGTTCGAATTTAATCCAAACAATGGACTGTTCAGATTTGCATGGGGCTCGGACTTATATTTTCGCAATGGACGGCCGGATGCACACACTACACGGTGCCGTACGCGTGGAGAACCTCCCCTTCCACATCTAATCCCCTACTATTTAATCCACTCTCATTATTTAATATACTCAAAATTAATTCGGCATCCAATCGGGGCTAAGGGACAAAGATGCGTACAAGTGGCAGCTTAGTGGCCGGACAAGGCTGCCCGCGATTCTTGGGTAGTCGCTTGCTGGTTGGGGAACAAAAACCTCAGAAACATTCTTAATGCTTAAAAAATGTTTAATTAATTTATTTGTTATATTAGTAATTTCAACCCATGTAAGTACACCTGACGTTATATATTTTCATTTATTTTTTTAAGGAGATATGGTTGAACAAACATTGATTGCTGAAATAAGAAAACAAAACACCTAACATAAACACGAGCAAACCTGCTCTCTCCCACCAGACATTTTAAAATCCAACTACCAACTATTACAAATTTCATAATTATAAACTACGCAAAACTAAATTGTTGACTATTATGCATTTGGTTAGGATTCTATGATTAAAATCGAACATTCAGCATGCATAGTTTTACAAATTGCGGAATATATAATATTATAGTAGACGTGGTACTATTAATCTGGTCACAATTAATTTAGGATGAGATTAATAATTATGAAGTTATTTATCCTTCCAGTAATAATTTCACCAAATAAACGAGTCCGTTTATTGAATCATTGGGTTGATAATAAATCGAGATTGGTATTTGGTATATTAAAAATCTATACAAAATTGGTATTTGTGGTTTCATTTATGCATCTCTTTATTGTCAGTGTCACTCAATACTATTCTAAAACAAACCACGGGGCCCACTTGGGCTGTTAGGGGCGTTTGGTGGTGGGTACTGGGTAGTGGGTGGTACTTGGAGAGGTAATGAGGTTCAACCAATTTCCAAAAAAAAAATGAGGTGAAACTGCCAATTACAATCAATGATGCATCGATCCTGAAAGATGAGCAAATTAGATATGCTTTGGATCTTCTAGGCCAAAACTAAAATGACTTTGTTTTAAATTTGATTAACCATAAAGAATTCCATTTTTTATTCACTTCAAATAGAAATGTCAAAGCCTGCCCTACTAATTAACTTTAAGCTAAATGTCAAAGCCGGCCCTACTAATTAACTTTGAGCTAAAAAGTCAAAGTCGGCACTACTTACTAGCGGATCGGGGGTGTTGTGCAGCCCCATGCACAACACCGTGTTGTGCAGCTCGAAACGCAGCCAATGCCGACATCTTTCTGACGATCATAGACATTCATCGCGTAAAGCTCATCAAGTACTACATGTGTTCCAAAAATCAACTAGATCGGATATTGTTAAGTGCGTCATCGGAACATAAATAACTTGAAAAGAAATAGAACACAAATGGACACAAACACTAGATCAAAACCTTTGAAACCATTCTTTTGCACTCGACGAGCTCTACGCGATAAACGTCTCTAATCGTCGGAACGATGCCGGTGCAGCCGCCGTGATGCACAACACAAGGCTGCCCGCCTGCCCCACAAAGTGACTCATTCTGTTATTCCCTCCGTCCCAAATTTCTTGTCATTTTTTCGACATGCATGTCATCTTTAAATTGCTAATATTTTTCAATCTATAATGTTTTATATGATTTTAAAAAATTGTTTAATACAAATAATTAAGAACTATCAAATAAGATTCATATTGTATTTATCTCCTCGGTAATGGGATTGCTTATGTACACCTAATGTGCCGATCATAGATGGGAAAAAGGTTAAACTTGATTTGATATTCGCAATACATGATGCAATGCATTTTTCTAAGAAAAGTTCAAATTAATTGTCTATAAATTATACCTAATGTCCATTATACTCATTGTGCATTTTGTATAATAGAACTAATTGAGATTTATCATATGAGATCCATATTGCACATAAAATTCATTATAGATTGAAAGATTTTAACAATTTAAAAATTATATTAGAGACCGAACTGGACTATCAAAATAGGACTGATGAAGTTTTAATAAAATCCAAGGGTTTTTTTTTCTTTTTGTCAAAAGTTGAGAGATAGTATTCATCAAAGATTCCCATGGGGAAAGGTTGGGAGTCTACAGATCGGACACTCCAACGAAAACAGGTCACAGAATTACAACGAGAAAGCATATAACCAAACCAACGGGACACACCGGATAAGGTCCGGACAAAAAAATCCAAGGTTTACGATAGCGGATCATGCGAGTGTAGTAAATGTACTTATCGAAGATTTGAGGTCTATAATGTGAACGTGTGCTTAAATTCGGATCCTCAACTGAAAATCTATATGAGCTCTACGGCTCGCACTAATGGTATGATTTACTTAAAATGCTTTATTTTGTCGGGTCTTTTTCATAGTTTATGTCACGAATGAGTTGAATATTTATAATTCATTCCACACTTAGAGAAAATTATGTCAGGTAAAAAGCTGGAATGAATCTTTTCTCATGTGTATGTAATGAAGTAAAAAATAATAAAAGTGAAACATATTGCACTTGTTCGACGTCATTGGCTACGGGTTTGGGTAGAGATGTCAAATGAGCAGTGTCGTGCCGGCCCTGTCTCATTTATTATTGTGCTTAACGTGTTTGATGTCGTGCCCAAGCCGGCATGTTTATTAGTTGTCTCCTACCATGTTATGCAGTATTAGAATATTGTTAGCCCGAGCAAAGAGTGCCACACTCCGTATTCACTGTCCTGGCTTGCCGATTCCCGTGCATGCATGTGGCGCCAAGGACAGAGCCAAGAATTTAGGTTAGTGGGATAAAAAATTAGATCTATATGCAATGTATTTTTTCTATTGGCTGTTGCAAAGAAATAACTAAATTTAGAGGTTAACTATAAGGTAGATATACGGTAATACATGCATTTTTGCTTTATAATTTATCTCAATGGCTTATTATATTTCGAAAACAATGTATGACAGTTCATTTGTACGTAATACTATCAACTTTCATAAAGAAGAGAAATTCTATGCATTTGAAGGAAGTTGGGACAATTTAGGAATTCTTGTGTGTCAAATTTGCAAACTACCAAAAATTCTTGTATAAAATTAAAGTGAGTGAGGTCAAGTAACTCCACTTGTCTCTTAATCGGTTAATTCCTATGCACCTGCATGCCGCGAGACACAAAATGACAGCCCATCACGCAACCTTCTAAATGTATGTGTCATGCCCGTGTTGGCCCAGCTCAATTTACACTTCTTGGTTTGGGTGACTAAATTAATGGATTATTACTTGTCCTTATTCAAAAAAAAAAAATTACATTTGTTAGTTTTACGTCAATTTCTTTTATGGATTATTGGATCTAATAATTTAATAATCCAAAAAAAATTGAATTATTTTTGTCTTTAGTAAATTTTTTAAAAATTTGATAATAATTTTTTACTTTTAAGATTCCTCTCGTCGAGATGAATAAATAATTTACCAAAAATCGATGCAAAACTAACAAATGCAAACAAAATATGAATAAAGACACAAATAATTCATGTAGATTATTTTTGCCAGAACACCTCTAAAGATTGCTGGTGGGTTTTTTTCAATGATTGTGTTTTTCACTTTCCAGAGTTCAGCGGTCATTGGCTCATTCATGGCTTAGGGCCTGATTGAATGCGGGATAAGTTTTGATGGTATTAAATAGTAAGCGGGATAAGATAGTAAGGGGTATTATTTAGTAAGAGTGGATCCACATTGATGTGACATTATATTATTTAATTATACATTTTTGGAATATACAACCCTAATATGTTTCAATTATTTATAATTTACATACTAATTTAGTAAATATTTATATTATACCCCACAATGTCAAATTCTAAAGTATAAAATTTTTCAAAATTTTTGTATCGTAGTTTAATTTGGTGCAATAAAGAATTTAATGTGGAAGTACTTTATTTTTCTGATTCGAAGAATATTACAAAACAAGCCAACAATGCCAAATTCTTGAAGTATAAAAATTTTCAAAATTTTCTGTATCAAATTAAAGATCTCGATTAGTAGTTTAATTTGGTGAAAAAAAATAAAAAAATAATGTGCGAAAGTGCTTTATTTTTTTATCTGAAGGAAATTGCAAGGGCTTGTAAAACACTTAATGGGATAAGAGGGGGAGGGGGTAGAGTGGTACTTTTAATGGGAATATGGAGGGGTATTAATTTGGTAGGGGTATAACTAATACCCCTCCTTAAAAAGTTGTCAAACCATGCACTAAGGGGCGGGACCGGGATAAGGGGAACGGGTATGAGTTATATGAATCCGGGGTGGGTGCTGTGCTAGTGCGGTAGGTGGTGCGCCGTGTTGTGCTGCAAAATTACGTCATTTTGCTCATTTTCTTGGTACAACTCCAAAGCTTCCAAGGGCCCTTTTTGGAGAGTTAATTTTGGGGTTCAATCTTAGGGGGTGTTCCACTAACTTGGTTTTTTGGCTTTTTTATGTGAAAGCTCGAAACAGACATTGGCTTTTTGTAGTTTTTTTATGTGATGGATTGTGAGGAGATGACTTGTCTCGAAAAGCGCAATAAGCTGTCCTTTAGCTTTTTGAGTTAATAAAATCGGGCCTTAGAAGATTTAGGCTCTTTGGTGTAGCGTTCAGTGGGTTTAAACACTTAGATTTAGGCACTTTGGATTTTGGGTTTAGGCACTTTGTAGTGGTGTTTTCTTTCTCCTAACAAGGCCCTTGGAAGCTTCAGAGGTGTGTCCAAAAATCAAGCAAAATGACATAGTTTTGCCGAACAACACGGCGCACATCACCTACCGCACAGCATCTCCCCGGATCTGAGTTATACCCCCTCCTCCTTTCGTGGCCAATCGGGGTCTTATTACGTTCGACTCGCGCTCAAGAGCTAGTAAGGGCAAGTGCAACAGACTGCACATACCACTCTTTATTCCTATTTTAGGGAGCCAAACCCCAAAGTCAAGCCCCAAGAGACTACCTAAACCCCTCCCTAAAATAACTTTTGCTACAGTACCTCCCTAAAAATCCCCCCATTTGGGGAGGCACTGTTCACTACCAACCCCTTCTTTAATTCTTGTGTCGATCCGATGATCGGAGACGTCCATTGCGTAGAGCTCGTCGAGTACTACAAGTCTACCAAAAATCAACTTGATCGGATATCGTTAAGTGCGTAATCGGAACACAAATAACTTGAAAAAATGGGTTTAATAGTTTTCATATGTGTTCCAATTTTTTTCAAGTTATATATGCTCTGATCACGTACTTATCGATGTCCGATCGAGTTCATTTTTAGTGCACTTATAGTACTCGACGAGCTCTACGCGGTGGACGTCTCCGATCATCGGACCGACACCGACACGGCGGCGCCAAGTGCAGCACAGCACGCTGCGAAGCACCCCCACCCCCGCTCTCTGTCCCCCATTTGGGGAGACACTGTTCACTACCCACCCCTTATTTAATTCTTTCTCTCTCTCTTCCTCCCCCATGTTCTCTCTCTCTCTCTCTCTCTCACTTTCCCATTATTTAATTAAATAGGGAGGGTAATAGGGAGGAATTGTTGGAGATGTGAGTTGGTAAGATGAAAAATATGCATTGCTCACTACATTTTTTAGAGAAAAATTTAGGGAGTTTGTTGGGGATGCCCTAACCATCCGTTTAAAAGAAATTAAACCACACACATGCCCTTTGTGCTTTCTATGAAGGAAAATAAAGTTTAAATACTAGAAAAACTACGATATTTTGATGTCGTATTTTCTCAATTTTTAGGCAATAATATTGGTCTTTTAATGTGAAATGGAAGGACTAGAAATATTCAGGTACAAGAATTTTTTATAAATGCTCTGTTTGTAGAAAAAATTGAAAGTTCGTTTCGTACCGAAAATTAGTTTGTAAAAATGCAATTAAGTGAGATAAAAATGGTATTTTCTTCTATTTGAGGATCATCTTGATGCATGTTCTGATTTTTTTTTTCAAGTGAAAAAAAAAAACAAAAAGGAGGGCAAGACAAGATACAATGGGATCCCCATGAAAAATAAAAGAAAAGACGATGATGCATTAAATTGAGGACAAACTTATTTATGAGATTGCACACACTAAGAATCCTCTTTCTTACCTCCTAAGAAAACACTTAAATGAGGGGAAATACAAGAGAAGTTTTCGCATTTCTTAAATTCTAAGTTCTTAATGAATTAATGTACACTTTAATGAATTAGTACCTTATCTAAGTAACTACTACTAATCTTCTATAGTAACGTGTTCTTTCACTCCTAGTTAATAAACATTGTGAACTTTGGAAATTAACCTAACCACTCCCCTTTATTGTGCTTGCTAATTTTTCCTTTTTGAATGTGAATATATGATATAACCCTTTTATAATTTTTTCACGTATGAAAGAGTAACGGTGAAAATTCATACAAATAACGAGAAAATAGCAAGAATATAGATGGTAAAAAAGAAAGTTCTGTATTATTGACTTCTGAAATTTTCTATCATTAGACTGGTTTATTGCATAAAAATTTACTCAGATTGGGTTATATTTACGTTTATTATAAACCTATTTTTTAACAGTCATTTATTACATACGTCAATGTGTTTTATTTGTCTTTTGCATATTATAAAGACTATTTACATAGGTCGATGTACATTCAGTAAAATGAAGATATTAACTGATGTACAATATAAGAATACATTTTCCTAAAAACGGAGGTTGAAATAGCTGAGTGGGAACCCATTAGCGTAATATCGAACGAAAGTATAAGAATCGATGTCCGATCAATATATTTTGGATGTGGCTAATATTTTTAAAGAGTCCTAAAAAATTAATAATTTTGATCATCAAAATGAACTGAAAAAAAAAATGCTAATCATAGTCCTGAGTGTAGTCGATGACATGCAAAGAGTGTATCAATATTAGAAAAAAATATTTTGATGAGAAGTGCATTGAAATTCTACGGGAATTTATTCCATTGTTAACGTGCCAAAAACAATTTCCCAAATGAAAGGAATTGAGTGGACATATAAATTTCAATGATTATAAAAGAAAAATAAGAGGAGGGTTAACAATCGTCCAAAATATCCTTGTATTTTAGTACTCCCTCGTTCAGATTTGTTAGTTCAAACATACTTTTTCAAATTCAAAAATATTTGTCAATTTTCAAAAGTTAAAAAGTAAAGTATAAGAAAAACACACAAAAAATAAAAATAAAAAAATTAGAATCTCTAAAACGGACCAACAAATCCAGACAGAAGTATTTTTTATACTATTTCTATGGTTAGGATGGGACCCCAGTCCGTAGAAGTGGAGGGTGACATTTGCTAAAAGCGGACGGTCGTAGAGGAGAAGGAATCGTGGGCCCACGCAGAATATCGACCGTTTTAGAATCTTTTTGGTCGCTTTTTTGAATGGGAAGAAAGGCAAGCATGTCATGTGCTGTTAGGTCACCACTTGGGGCCCACCTCTAAAGGACCATCATTTCTGAAAAATTTATTCATCCATTTATTAAAGCAAACCAGCCGATTTGAAGTTTGAAATATGTTTGAGTTCGAATCCCGAGAGATCGAATCGAGCCTAACTCGAGTTCAAGTTTTATCGGAGTATTACATGAGGCTCTCTATAATGAGCCGAATTTATTGACACATAGCTCGAGCTCAATTTATTCATCGACTTATATTTACTAACCAAAACAACATGAGGTGCCTCTCTCTTAGCATTGTAAATGAATCAAATTACTAAAGTTTGACCACTACTTCGTGGTTAAAACGCGTTGAACGTAAGCCTGTCGCATAAATTAATCAAGCTATCGCATAAATAAATCAAGTTAAAGAGTATTTAAAAACTCGCTACGCTTTTACACCATACGAATATACGATAACCAATATACCACTTGTTGACTCGATGCCATATGTTGTTTAGGTAATTATTTAGATTCAACTCATGATCGGCTCAATTAGCTGTCACAAGTAACCAAAAGTGTACGGCGTCACAAGATGTTAATTAGTATGACATGTCGACATCTTTAATTAGTTTGATTACTTAAAATTGTGATGAATTTGAACACAACTGCGTCCGAATTCATTACTAAAATTGTATAAAAAAAAAACTTATTACGGACCGTATGCAAACAGCCGTCCATTTCAAGATCTAACGGTGCTCCCTCTCTCTCTCTCTCTCCCCCCCCCTCTCCTTAAATGCATTAAAAAAAAAAGAGAGCAGTTTTTGAGTCGTTGAATCTCGAAATGGACGGCCCATATCCACTGTGTGCAAACGTTGTCTGTAAATAAGTTATTCTCAAAACTAATAGCCTCCGAACCAAACCCAGTAATTTGTATAGAAAAACAGAGAGATATAGTTATTCAAAGGCTGTATGTGAGTTAAGCGCATAAGTTGATCCGGGACACCTCACGTTCTTAAAAAAAAAAAAATCATTTCAGGGCCAATAGATTCACTATCACGGATTCTCAAACCCAAACGTGGTTTGCACTTTTCATCTCTCTCTCTCTCTCTCTCATATTCGTCACCAACCACTCTTTATAACAACCTCCCACCTCCACTTCCACCATCTCCTCCCTCTCTCTATTTCTCTTTCTCTCTCTCTCTCTCAACAAACCCACATCACTGATCCCACAACCATGGACTCTAAACCCATCAGAAGGCCTTGTTTCACAGAAGACGACGATGGCCTTGCCTCAATCGCCGGCACGGCTGAGGCTGGATTCTCCGGCCACCACCACCCTCCTCCTCCTCCTTTCCTATCCACTAGGCCTCTCTATAACACCACTGGCTTGCAATCAAGAGGTAGCTTGAGGAATTTGTCATTCATCTCCTTCAACTCCGTTAATTCCCCAAGATCTGGCTATTTCTACGACGTCAATAGATTTGAGGAAATTAATAATCAGCCCCATTTCTTAGACGCTTGTTTTCTTTGCAAGAAGCCACTCACTGATAACAAAGACATTTTCATGTACAGGTTTGTTTTTCCCACCTTTTTTTCTCCTCAATCAATTCATTTTTCATTTAATTTATGAATTTTGAAGAAATTCTTTTTTGTTTTTTTTCTGCAAGCTGTTTAATTTGGAAGTACACCATTTTTGTTATTACAGAAGACGCCACGAAGTAAGTGGTGGCTAGCTCACGCGATAGAGCTCTTGAATCCTCATAGTGCATCCTGAGATCGAGTCTCATTTCCTAATCTAATAGATTAGAAATGATTAATGACAAAAAAAAAAAAAAACGCCACGAAAATCTCATGATCTCATAGTCCAATTTTTTTTTGTGTCTAGACAAGTTTAACTCTCAATCGTAGGGGAAAAGTAACCCTGTTTTGCTTGAAACGTCTATGTTTTAGGATCGGATTGTCTCAAGTTTGGAACAAGCATGTACAAAATCATGTTGATCGAATACTGCTCAATAACTAAGCGGTGCACATTATATATACCAACATAATGAGATTGACCTTGCAAACAATCTTGTAGATCGAATACGGCTCGATATTTGATGGGTGCACATTTATCTACCAACTTAATGAGTAATTCAGAATTGTAACTCAAAGGGCTCAACCCAAATTTTTCAAGTTAAATGTAATTTGATGATCTGTATTCAATCAACATGATTATTTACGTAATTGTTCAACTCGACGAAATTTTAGTAGTTGTTTCAGAAATTGACTTATTCCCAAATTCATTTAAAAATTGACTTATTATGTTTTACGAAATAAATCATTCTCTCACAACACAACTACTCAAAAGGCCAAGTTAAGTCAATTTTTGATTTAAGTCGGTTTCTAAAACAAGACTTAAAACATGAACGACTCCGATTACTAAACTGGCCCCAAAATGGGGCCGGAAACATCACACTGGCCCACTGCAAAACTTGAGGCAAGCGGCATCCTGGGAATAAACTTAATTTCCTTTATAGTATTTCCAATTTAATTTCTGTACTGAATGTCCTTTATATTGCCGATTCAATACCATAATAGCTGAAGAAACAAAATAAAATGTTACGACTCCAGAAATCAGCATTTTTCAGTTTAGTCATTTGGGTTTCCTGAAATCAAGATCTCGCGCTAATTAAAAAAATAAATAAATAAAATAAACGTATTGCATCCGGCCAAAAAAAAAAAAAAAAAGGTCTATAGGTTTCCAAATAGGAGCAGTATTTTTTTTTTCGCCTTTACCTCATTTTTCTCCCCCTTTTCCTCATTTTTCTCACCATCCAAACATATATAACTTAATTAACTTGTCTCTCCGCTAGCTTATCGATCACGACGAATTTTCCACTTATTATTTTTTTGTCATTTTTGTGCCGATTCTTACGGTTCTATGGTTGATGTTTTTTACAGAGGGGACACACCATTCTGTAGTGAAGAGTGCAGAAGAGAGCAGATTGAGAAAGATGAAGCCAAAGAGAACAAGTTGAACCGCTCTGTTTCCATCAAGGCATTGAGGAAAGACCAGAAGATGAATTCAAATTCCAATTCCACCACGAATTCCCCAAACAAAAAGAACTACCCTTTCCCTACCAGTACAGTTGCAGCAGCTTAAGTTAATCACTCCCAATCACCCACCAATACAAATCAAGAAAAAAAAAAATCTGATAAATAAGAAAAGAAAATCCAAATGAATTCTGCCTATTTAGAGTGAAGAAGAAAAAACCCATTTGGGGAATTATTTTTTTCCCCCCCAATATCAGTATAAATGACAGTGCTTATATGATGATGCCTGTTTTTTTATTGGGTGGCTATATATATATTTGAATAGCACTTTTTAGTTGTGTTTTGTAGTTTTCTCTGTTTTTTTTTTTTTTTTTTGGGTATTTCTGTTCATGGTGATGTAAAAAACTAAATAGTGGAAAGGAATTTCTTTCCCTTGAATCCTTTTTTCAATTTCTTGTGGCTCTTATTATTGGTTGTTTTTTGATTTTGAGAGATGTGTGAGGAAATAGTTAGAAGTCACAACCCTAAGGTAATTACGGAAAACAAAAGAAAATCTCCCTGAACAGGTCATTGAGATTTTTTCCACAATATTAATCACATATTTGATGAGGCCTGGCCCTTTATTGGGTGTGCTCTAATAATAGAATCACAAGAGCATTCGCATCAGTCTCTAATTTTGGATCAAAATGTCTGCATTCAGGTAAAATAATCTTCGTATGTTCATTTGCTTTTTCTTCGATCATTTTCAAAATAGTGGTTGATATAATTGAAGAGAGAGACATACCACAAAACAAAAGTTGTGTATGAATAATGCTTCCTTATTTTATGGGTCAGCAATGTAGCTGTTAGTCACGTGTAGACAAATCTCTTCCACATAAGTAAAATAATCTTCATATGCAATGTTTTAAAACCCGGACCGGTGAGCGAACCGGAAAAGGGACCGGGCGGATGGGTCACCGGTTCAACCGCGGTCGAACCGGAATCGAACCGTGATGTCATAATTTGTAATAAAAATATATTATAAATATATAATTTATAAAAATAAGCACATACAAAAAATAAGTGCATAGAAAGTTTATAAAAATATGATGTTTCTGCTACCCAGCTGCTCCTAGTATGTTTTTCTGAATCCCACATCGGTGGGGAAACAACAGCGGCATTAATTAGCGTGAGCTGGTATGGGTCCCCCAGTAAAGCTACTCATTGATGTCATTGTGCGCGCGCCTTTGGCTGAAAAGTGATCAAATATAGTTTAAAATATCCGGTCCGGTTCGACCAACCCGGTAACGGTTTTTACGGTTGGGGGTTCGACCGCCTTTGTGGAACGGTTTTTAATTTATAGACCGGTTCTGTAATAAGAACGGTTTTTAGATATAACCGAACCGGATTAAGGTCCGGTTGACGGGTTAATCGGTCGAACCGGCCGGTCCGGTCTGGTTTTTAAAACATTGTTCATATGTTCATTTGCCTTTTTTTCTTCTTCAAAATAGTGGTATGTTCATTTGCCTTTTTTTCTTTCTCAAAATAGTGGTTGATATAATTGAGGAGAGAGACATACAACAAAACAAAAGTTGCAAATGATTAACGCTTCCTTATTGTAGAGTGAGCAATGTAACTATTACTCACGTGTAGCCAAGCTCTTCTACATAACATAGGTGGACAGTGAGGTTCGAACGCAAGATCTATTGACTTCTCATATTACCTAATTAAAATGTTAGCCATCAACTCATCTAAAAGCTAACAATCTAGTCGTAGGAAAGGAAAATTTGTTACTATGTTAAAGAGGCTGATAAAAAAAATAAAAAATTATCCTCAATTTGGTTAAGGATGAAATTTAAAGAGTGAGATGTAGATGCTCAAATAGAATAGCTTTTTTAGATGCTCAAATAGAATAGCCAAACTCTTCTACATAAGTAAAATAATCTTCATATGTTCATTTGCTTTTTTTTTTCTTCGATATAATTGAAGAGAGAGACATACCACAAAACAAAAGGTGTGAATGAATAATGCTTCCTTATTTTTGAGTCATGTAGTTGGTAGTCACGTGTAGCCAAACTCTTCTACATAAGTAAAATAATCTTTCATATGTTCATTTGCTTTTTTTTCTTCTTCAAAATAGTGGTTGATATAATTGAAGAGAGAGACATACAAAAAAACAAAAGTTGCGAATGAATAACGCTTCCTTATTTTAGAGTCAGCAATGTAGCTGTTACTCACGTGTAGCCAAGCTCTTCAACATAAGCGAGCACATGTAATTTTTTGAACATTAGGTGGACAAGTGAAATTCGAACGCAAGATCTATTGACTGCTCTTATGCCGTATTAAATTAATGTTAGCCACTTGCTCATCTAAAAGCTTAACAATCTAAAAAAAAATTAAATCGTCTTCCTCAATTTGGTTGACGATGAAATTTAAAGAGTGAGATGTAGATTCCCCAAATAGAATAGCTTCTTTAGATGTGTTTTCAACTTTTCTCTGTTTCCCTTTCGGGTATTCCATTCACGGTGATGTAGGAATATAACAAGAAGGAATTTCTTCCCACCGACGAGTCCTTTTCTACTTTTCTTTTTTCGTAATTTTTTTCGTAATTTGTTTTTTTGTTTTCTCTTTTCTTTGAGAGTGATGTGTGGCTTTCCAGGCCATGGAAGCCAATGAATTTTAGGGAAGGAAATTTCCTGGTAAGCTGGAGACAGTAGTGGCCTTCCAGTGGGGGTATGGAAAAGTGATTTCCACTTTTATGGGAATTTCATTTCCTTCCTGTGATATTTTCCTGTGCCTGACCTAGCACGGCTAGTGTGAGTGCGCTTTTGTCATGCTTGGTCGACTTGAGTGATGGATGTTGACTTGAAATAAGTATAAAGTTGTTGCATAATGTGCCTATATGTGAGCGTGGGTGTGAAAAAAAATTAGTGAAAGCGAGAATTAAAAGCAGGCATAAAGCAATCGGAAAATATTGCCGGAGGATTGTGACATAGGTAGCAACAATTGAATAAACCAAGGCTAAGTTCAACCTGTGTCTTAGTTTAAAATCGTTCAATTCATCTTGTTTCATATGCAAATGAACTTGTGGTTAAACCCAGTAAGTTTTCAAATCAAAGCTTTAACGATCCACTACTTGATTCACTAGTTTTGAAATAGTTTAAAGAAAAAAAGTTAATCTCGCTCAACTTGTGATCTAATTGTTAGCAATTCATACTAGATGGGGTCGGTTAGTAAATAAGTTAAACTCAAATGCATTTTGGAAGCTTGTTAAGATTTTAGACTAATTTTAAAGATTAATGAGTTAACTCAACTCTGCTTTTTGCAACATGTGATATCGTCAAAAGAGTACATTGTGAGAATTAAGAGCATCTTCAACGATGTGCTAAAATACTCATCAAAGCTAAAATTAGAAATGCCTCTTCAAAATTCAACTCTTGCTTTTGTACAAAAATAGAGCTTAAGTTTGTCTTGAATTCGGTGTAGTTTTCTTGAATTGAATATTTTCGGGAAGCTCCTCTCCCAATCTTTCTCATGATTGGATGTACAGATAGCTTTTTCATTGCTGATAAAAAAAATTAGCAGTAGCTTTTTCATTTGACATATGTGGTACATATAACACTTGGCATTTTATGGGGACAAAATTGTCACGGAATTCACATTTCTAAAATTGGAACCAAATACCAAACAGTTACTCCCTCCATTCCTTTTGTTTAACTTTCCATTTTTGGTTGTTTCTTAATAAGTGTGTGTTTTAAAAAATTAGTGGATACATTTCCTATTTTGCCCTTAAAAGTAGATTCTTTTTTGAAAAGTTAGTGAATATTATTATATTGATAAATGTAAGTAGTGGAAAGTAGATGTAAAAATTGTTAAAGTAGTGAGAGAAAATAAATTGGAAATACGAGTTAACACACTTAAAAAGGAACGGAGGGAGTACTATTATACTTTCTTCCATACTACAAAAGTACAATTAGCAAAGATCCGTTAACTAGCAATTATATCTAACTTAGAGGGTGTTTGAGAGCTTAATTTTTAGCTTTTCATTTCTAACTTTTTGGCTTTTTGATTTTTTGGATTATGGCCAGAATGACTTTTGAATCTAGGATGAGTGTTTGGGAGAAATGTGCAGAATGCATTTTGGGAGAGAGAGATGGGAGAAATTCATAAGTAGAAGTTGAAAATGAGGTGTGAACCTCTTTTTGCTTTCTTTTCTCTATCCCAAAAAATGGAGAAACAGTTTTGGAAAAAACTCTTTCTCCCCTTGGCTGCCAAACACCCATAAACCAAAAAAGAGAAACCAAAAAATCAAAAAAGAGGCTCCCAAACGGAGCCTTATTTGCTTTTAAAAAAGCTACTGGATGGAGTTTGTTAACAATTATGAGTAATTATTTATTTAGCTTTATTAATTTGACCACAATGTCGCGCCCGGGATTTTCGACCGCCCCCGCCACACCGCAAATGATGGATTGGGATGTGGGAGATTGTGATGGCCGATGGATCCAAGTGGTATTCAATGCGACGTGGTTTTGTAAAAATATGGGTTTTCACAGCTGTGACTGAGCCATATTTGTTATTGACGAAAATAACTCAGAGTCACCAACCACTTGACATAATTCTCGGTGTGTCAAGTCACCATCAGAAAGTTTGTTTTAGAAATCTCGGGTTCGGGGACCCGGTTTTGTTTAATAAAAATACCTCGGGTTTGAAGACCCGGTTTTGGAAATGACTTGGTTTTTGTTTTGGTCTGCGATTTTAGAAAAAGAAAAGGTTCGGTAATTCACCGTTACGTGTAGGGAAGCCGGAGCACCCTACCCCGCCCTTTCGGCATTCGGAACAGACTTTCTCAACATGAGCAAACGAAAATTTGTGACAACATACATACATACTATAAAACAAATGGTCTGTCTGAAAATGGATTATATTTACAATGCAAGAGACTTTTACAATTGAAAAGGGGGAAATAGATATTATTTGGACTGAGCCCGGTCTCAGGGCTGCCTACGTATCTCCGGTCTCAGGAGAACCAGGTCATCACGTAGTTCAAGTAAAAAGGTTTTCTTTTAAAATCGGGACTGAGCCCGCCTACGTATTCTCCGGCCTCAGGAGAAATCAGGTCTCACGTAGTTCCGGCATGCAGTTGAAGTTTTAGAGAAGTTAACAATCACTGGGGTTTGCACCAGCGGGTATGGAGGCATTTCTACCGTACTCGAAGGACAATATCAGATTCCGGCGGTCACAAAATCATATGGGATACACAACGCGGAAACTCCGGGACATCTCCAGAAGATTCCGAGACTCGAGACGGGTCAGGTTTGACTACAGGACTCGTTAGGGGGAAAGCTGAAAAATGGTCTTCCGGGGGTGCCGATAGTCAACAAGGGTCCCGGGATGTTATTTAGATGGCTACATGGCCGAAAATGAGTTCGGAACGCAGTTTATACGTCCGTGTGAAAAGTTGTAAAAATCTCATCCGGGCCCGTCTCAGGCCGACGGCGGGCCCCGGGAAGCGCCCGGTACGGTTTTGAATAGTGAAAATGGTTGTAAAAAGTACAACGGCTTTATGATGAAAAGTTATGAAAATCTCGTCCGGACCCGTCTAAGGCCGACGATGGGCCCCGGGAAGCGTCCGGTACGGTTTTAGATGATACAAGTGAGTACAGTTGACTCAGTTGACTTTATGGTAAAAAGTTTGATTTTGCTGCCCGGGGCTGAAAAATGGTCCCGAGTCACTCCCGGTACATTTTATATATCGAAAATAGTTTTTCGAAGTTCGGGGGGTATTCTGGTAAAATTAATAAAAATTGGTCTCGGGGGTCTGGATGACTGTCGGCGGACCCCGGGAGGTTTCTTAGGTCAAAATTCTAAACTGGACTGACTCTGGGCATAGTGGAAGGGTATTTTGGTAATTTGGACATGGAGCTGACCCTGGTAGTGACACAGAGGTATTTTGGTAATTTCGATATGGAGGTAACCCTAGGATAGACTCAAGGGTATTTTGGTCATTTCGGGGAGAAGCTGATGTGGATCCGGAACAAAGTCAGGACGGACCCTACGACTCCTAGGCATGCTGGTCATTATCTGAAAATGCACACAGAATACAGTGTGAATATCATAAATAGTAAAAATGCTTGATGGCCTGACTTTTCGGAGCACACGAATAGCACAACTGGGTGTCCTAAGGTAGGTCTACCAGAGGGACCATGGACAGTTGAGATAATGTTCTTGGGATTTGATCCCGATTGTTCTGTTTTTAATTGTTCTGTACGACTGCCCGGACGCCTAGTCTGGTCAAGGTTATAGCGATCTCAAAAAATACAGAAAAGACCCAGAGGTGATGGTAATTGGTAGAGCCTCGCAATGGGGACCCGTTTGAAGTACCAAACCCCTTTGGCGCGTACGCCATTGTGACAATCTTTTAGTATTCCTCGCCGCCAAACCCTAACGAGACTGACGCGGTGCACAACGACAGTGTACGTTTATTCTTATATTCATGTCATTGGGATATGCCAGCTGACTCTGAATATGCAGTATCAATTCGTCCGATTTGGACGTAATGCCCGGGCCAGTACAGGTTTAAAGTATGATTCCTACATGCTGAAAAGCAAGCAAATAAGCAAATGATAATTCAATTTACTTACAAACTCCCGGTTCGAACCCCAGTAGAGACTTGGACGTATTAGATCACCCGGAAAATCGGCTATAGCCTCTAACAAAAACTGGTTGTTTCTGAGCGGGAAATCGGGCAGCGTAACGATAAGACTGGAGGATCTTGAGTCGGAACTCAGACATAGTAACAACAGGTCTAGGGGTCTGGAGTCGGGACTCGGACAGAGCTTCTGCTAAGCCCTGACTACCGGTGATTCTTCTCGGAGAAAAATCGGCAGAGCTTCCGCGTAGTATATATATCCCGGGATTCTTCCTGGAGAATCCGGCAGAACTTCGGCGCAACTCTGACTACTGAGGTTCCTTTCTGAGGAAAATTCGGCAGAGCTACCGCCTAAGTCAGACTTCCACCCGTCGGCTGAAGCGTTCTCACACTGATTGGTACAACTTAAGAAGTTCGGAGGGCTGGAAGGTGTGTCAAATGAAGAAGTGGCTTCACATATTTATATGGGGGGTTGGAGCTTATTCTATAGGTGCCAATTTCAAGGTGTAAGGAAACCATTGGCTGCCTTGAAATTGGCGCCTATTCTATAGGCTCCAATGGGGTTTGCACCGCTTTGCGCGGTGCAACCCCGGCTCGACCGTGTTCACGCGCAGTCCTTTGATCCAACGACATTCAGGGAGGTATCCTTAGGGTTTTGAGGTGTTCTGAGCGTCGTGGCGACGTCCATTTTTCCAAATTATGCTCCGAAGATAGAGAAATGCAATCGCCCCGCTTTCGGTTGAATTAGAGTGCTGCAAGCGATCGGATGACCAAACGAAGTCCGATTGACCTGAAAATTTACAGAGAACTTCAAAATGGTTAGAAATGAATTATCAATGGTTTTGATTTTGAAATTGGGTCTCAATGTCCATGATCATGGAATTGGCCGTCTCGGGAAGCGCGGTGTCCCAGAAAATATCAAACAGGCTTGGAATAGCCTGATACTTGTTGTGAGGCTTATTTTCATCACATCAAACTTAAATATGAAGTTTGGAGTTATATAGATAAAACCTGGATCTTCTAGCCCTCTTCGTCGGTTTTTACCTGGTAAGGGCACATGAGGAGTATGGTTCAACGGTCAATCGTCGTCCGATCTTGACGTGACTTGAATCGGTCACTTTGTAATGCTGAGATGGGTACATCCAATGGTCTGATGCTCGATTGGAGTTCCTGGTGATATAGTTGGCCAGTAGGCTCAGAAACAAGCTTCCGGGAGCTGATTTCTGTCGGTTGTACGAGGGGGAGGGCTACAGCCTCTTGAAATGGCATGCCTGTCATCCAAGCTATGCTCATGCAGATGTTAGATATAATTTGATATTGAAGATTGAATTTGTGGCATCGGTAGGTTTACCGTGCCAGTTTACCTTTATCGGGAATCGCGTGTTCTGCACGGTAAAGTTGTTTTTGATTTTTGATGGCCGGGCGTCTCTCCTTTGGGGACGTTGATGTCACCATCTTGATTTAAAGAAAAAGGGGTGGGGCAAAATCCGGTGTCAACACACGAAAAACTATACTATTTTAAACTTCGATTGGATTATTTTTTGCTTTGTTTTATGTTGTTATAACATTAGTTAATAGGAAAAAAATTCTAAAGTAAATAAGTTTTATTGTTCAAGTTTTAAAGGCAATCGAAATGTTTAGTTAATAAAAAGCTATTATACATCTTATAAAATGAACATGATTCACTTTTTTTAACAACTTATAAAAAGCTATAAACAGTTTTATACTCTCTCCGTCCATTTTATAGTGTTTAACTTTCTATTTTGGGCTGTCAGTTTTAATAAGTGTGTGTTTTGAAAAGTTAGTGGGTACATTTCCTATTTTGCCCTCAAAAGTAGATTCCTTTTTGAAAAGTTAGTGGGTATTATTATTATATTGATAAGGGTAAGTAGTGGAAAGTAGATGTAAAAATTGTAAAAGTTGATGTGAGAGAAAATAAGTTGGAATTACGAGGTAACACACTTAAAAAAGGACGGAGGGAGTAACTTGTTTTGATTTTCAAGCCAATAATTAAAAAAAAAAACTATAATCTAAAAAGCTATTTTATTTTTAGCAAACGAGCAGTGGCGGAACCAGGATTTTCAAAGAAGGGGTGCTCAAAATTAAAATTCAACTTAGGATTTTACTACACTAGTGATCCATACAAGGGTTTGGGCCTTGTGGGGTACTACTTTATTAAAATCTTATTTACAAAAGAAATGTACATGTATAAGTAAGGGTAGTAGTTAAAGCGAATAGGGACGGACGCAGGATTTGAGTGTGGGTTAAGCGAACACTATAACAAAATTTAGAACATACAAAAGGCAAGATCGATCAAGCCAATAAAAATAGAAACATTATTATCACCGAAATTATCATATTATATACAATTTTATAAAAAAACTGCATGGATCAAGCCCTTTCCGGTTTTTTTTTTTTGGTGATTCCTTGCGAGAACCCCTTAAAACATGTTTTAAATACATTGAACAGTTCGGATCATCAAAATTTAATCGGAAAATGGGAGATCCACGCGGAAGGAAAGTGAGAGATCCCTTACTTGATCCGTGGTATATATATATATATATATACTTTCGATCAACCAACCAGATTACAAGAATATGATTGTAAACGATAACATCCATACGTTAAAGTGCATCCATTCTGTATCAAAAGCAAAATATAATGTTGTCTCTAGTCAAAAGTAAGAACCTAAAACTACGCTCGCGGCTCTTTCATGACATAAAATGCATTTATAATGGTATCAACATCGTTTATTTAATTACACTTAAACCCTTTCCTTATAATATTTTTTATTTATGAATTGCGAAATTGTACGTAAACACCAAGTGTCATATGGACTGTTATGGTTTTGTTATGTAATTGAATGTGTGAAAATTGAAATATTGTTATCGCTTTGCTTTGCTTATGGTGTGTACGATTACCATGAAATTGTAGGAATGTTAGAATGGACAACTACGTTTTCGGGTTTGGTGTTCGTACATAAAATTCACATAGACGTTTAAGTTAGTGAAAATTTGGAATAAGGATTACAAATGTTATTTGATGATACTGGCATGATGATTTTGGATGGTGTTTGATGAGCTCTCTAGAGTCCATCCCGCAGAGTCTCAGGATTATGGATGGTAAATAGCCGGTTGATTCTGGAAAGAAGAAATCTTATGATTGATGGATCATCAGAGATTCGGAAACCCTAAGATATGGTATTGCGTGATTACTCTGTATTGAATTTTTTGTGATATAAGGGTGGTTTGTACTATAATACCGGGTCACGGTCCATATGCTCCTGAGGTAATAGTCGATTCCTCGTGGGCCTAGAGGTATCGCAGGCCGTGGGAAATTCATCTGTATGATGCGATTGATGAATCTGACTAAGTCAATAAATTAGGCCATTCATCTGAGCTCCCGGCCAGGGCAAGCAAGGGGGAAGTTAAATCATGATTGGCCATAGTCCTAGTGGTTATTTGAGAGGTTATTCTTGAGGTTGGGAAGCTAGTTGGAAAATATAAGTTAAATGCTAGATAATAAAATCCTTTACTATTTCTTCATTTCTAAACTTCCTTTTCAATATATGTTTGAACTTTGGTTAATTGTAAAGTAAGGATTGTTGGGTAAGAGTTAGCTATTGAGTGACTTATTGTTCATGGTGCTATTGTTGACCCTAGCATATTACACCAGGTATTGTAGGTGAAGGAGAGGAACCCTTAATACAAGACGAGGGAATTTGCAGCTGAGCAAGTGCATGAGGAGAACTGGCAATCGGATCTGAATCTAAATTTTTAGAAATTTAAAGTCTTCTTATTTTTATGTTGGAGCTATATAACCTTAATTTTCAACAAAGTATTATGTTTATTTGTAATCGAACTAAGAAATTTAATGTCATTTTCGCTGCGTTACTAATAAAATCCTTTCTTTATCTAAGTGAATCATTTAATAAATGATTTGAATAATGCCTCTGAAAATTGAAGTGTTACAAACTTCAAATGTAGCTTTTCTTGCTCGGTGAAGTCATTGGGATATCATATAGTAATTGTAAGCTCGCAAATATCACCAATATTGAAAGATCTACATCCATCCCAATGATTTAAAGCAGAGCTAAGAACAAGTAATTCCATCACATCAGCCTTAAAGCGATTGTTCAATTTCAGCAACTGATTGTCACATATTACCACAAAAATATCAACTTGAAATTGATGCTCAAGGGTAATGTGATCTTCACGAACACGACCTCTACCTATTGTGTGACGAGAACTCATATTCGGGAGATCTATCTCAAGCGTTCCACAAAATAATCTATATTCCTCTAACAAACCAAGCCATCCATGCTCTCTAGTTTTCAAGAAGTGCTTTTGTAGTGGATACTAAATAGTTACTACATTGCATTCAATATTTATTGTGACTGGCATTGCGAAGCTTTGCAAAAATCATTCGTCATCTCCATAACAGCTCTCATAATATGTAAAGATAAACACAAACTCTAGCATGGGCTGCTATTTGTTAATCTGATCTCACATCCTAATTTGTAAAAGAGAAAAAATAATCTAGTGCGGGCTGTGGCAAGGCAGTAGATTTTTAAATTTTTTTAAAAAAATGTTAGGTGGGCAAACCTATATAGTTATAAAATTATAAAATACTTCCTCCGTCACTTTTTAAGTGTGTTACCTCGTAATTCCAACTTATTTTCTCTCTCATCAACTTTTACAGCTTTTACATCTACTTTCCATTATTTACCCTTATCAATGTAATAATTAGGGCCGGCGCTAAGCTGTGTAAGACGGCTGACTTAGGTCCCCGAATGTTGGCCCAAAATTAGGGCCCCGTATAGGTACACTCAAGTACAGAATATATATTTAATTTATCACTTATATGACCAATGAACTAGCTAGCCTAGTGAAAAAACTTAATTTCTCTATCCAATAGGTACTAGATTCAATTCTTGGGCCTCTCTTTTCCTTTTCCATACCAATATTTTTTCCCCTCTTACAAATTAACACTTTCAAAGAGAGTATTTTTTTAGGCAAAAACTATAAACCACCCATGGGTGGTCCAGGGTGCATTACACGCGCCATTCAATATGGAAACACGACTTACACGAGCTGCAAACAGCTTTTACAACTACTCCAGTATTACTGTACATGTTTGACAGGACATAAAGCACCATAAAGCATAACCAAATGACAATAAAGACCCCTTATTCTTTACCAAATAAATAAGGAAACAACGAGTCCACTCTTTTTTCTACTGCCTGTAGCCCCCGTTCCACTAACTCAAAAAGTCAAAAGTCAGTTTATTCCGCTTTTGAGACAAGTCATACCCTTACAATACATTACATAAAAAATTACAAAAAGCTAATGCGTTTTTTGAGCTCTCACATAAAAAAACCAAAAAAACCAAGTTAGTGGCACACCCCCGTAGTCTTGTACAGAAAAACGTGAGTTTTTTATTTTTATTTTACAGGTTAGAAAAAATGGGTACTTCTTTTACCAAAAATGGAGTACTCCATTCTTTAGAGACTTGACGCTTTGTTTGATTTCTTTTTTTTCTCATTTTCAAAAAAATGAAAAGATTTTTTCTTTTTCTTTTTTCAATCACTTTTTACATTTCTCTCTTTACTCATTACCTCATTATTATCATTCTTTGTCTATCTCTCTCAAATCATTAACTTATTATTCTCATTTTCAAAAACTCAACCAAACACTATCTCAAAAATTCTAAACATTATCTAAAGAATTATTCTCAAAATTTATTTTCAAAACTCATCCAAACACAGGTACATCTTATTTTGTGTGTTTATTGTGTGCTCGGTGGGCATATTAAACGGTTCAAATTGAGCTTGGGTTGTGACAACATATTCTTTCTTTCTTGTTCCAATCATTCTCTCTCTGTGGGATTTGGGTCGTGGTAACATATTCAATTGAGCTTATTCTTACAATGTCATTCAAAAAAATATTTTAAAAATATTAAACAGTTAAAATTATTTAATTGTATAGAATTGAAAAGTGATCCCTCAAACCGATATACCTTTTTTGGTGGGAAATAATAATAACAACCTATTGCGTTGTGAATAAAGGAGTAAGAGAACAAAAAACAATTCTTTAACATTTTTCAAGACACTTTAACACGTTAGAAATTTTATTTTATTTTTGTCTTATTCTTCCCTTATTCACAGCTCTGAGGTTGTTATTAGAATTTTCCTTTTTTTTGTTCAATAACCATGTTCAGGCCCGTTGGACGGTTGCCAGTAATTCTGTGAATTTTTTTTTATGGGTTAAACAGTCCTCAAAAATTAAGAGACAAAAAATGACGATTTGACAGGCGTAGCAAAGGACACAATAGTGTATGGGAGGGAATTTCAAGGTGACTGCAAGAACTATTACATTGGGAAACGTAAAAGGAGACCCTTACAGACCACCTAATGGGCAACAAATAGCAAAACTCATTTTTTTATTGGTGCAAAAAATAATATGACCAAAAATTAGTTTTCTTTGAAACACGGAACGAATCATGAAAAAGAACAACAAAATATAGCGCCAAGTAACTATCATTTTGAGGTTAGTTTTATTTTTTAAAGAGGCCCAGATTCACAAGTTCGTCTTAGGCCTCGAAATCTCAGGGTCAGCCCTAATAATAATACCCACTAACTTTTCAAAAAATGAATCTACTTTTAAGGGCAAAATAGGAAATGTACCTACTAACTTTTCAAAACACACACTTATTAAGGGACAACCCAAAATTAAAATGTCTACACTATAAAGGGGACGGAGGGAGTACTATTTTTATAATTACGAGATAAATTTAAACTTGAGTAGGACGGTCATCCAGACTCAGCTGCACTTATGTACGTCCTTGAAAGTGAGGGTGTCCAGGCACTCCCACCCTACATGGAATGACAACATTTTACAATGTCATATCAGCATCAATCACCGGAGATGGTAAAATGTGTATCTTTCCTTGTGTTGATTACTTTTTGGAAGTTCATGGGAATTTGATGTTTTTGGCATGTAAAATGTCACTATTCTGTTCAGTGCGTATGAGCTGTACCATACAAATGCTTAGTACTGGCCCAAACTTAAAAATCAGTGACGAAGACACTTCAAATTTACGCAACATGATTATGATCTTGATGATGCACTAAAAAAAAAGGGGTGCCAATATTCCCATTTCAGATTCTGGTGTGGAGCCGGAGGAGGGGCCTAATGGTATCGTACACCTAGTGATTCATTTCGCGGATTGAACCTTTTACTACTAACCCTCTTTGCAATTATATAACTCTGGCTACAAATGTTGCAGTGTAAGGGAACTCTGATGTAACTCTCTTTTTCTTTTTTTTGGACGGTCACGAATGTCTTAGTTAGTTTACGCGTATTTTTATTAATCATATTTGTTGTAAAACGCACGCTATGAACGCGATAAAGTAATGGGAAAACGAACCAAACCAACAAGCAATTACACGACACAGAGATTTACGTGGTTCCCCCAAGATTGAGGTACATCCACGGGCGAGGAGAGAGAAAGTTTACTAACAATGGTGAAGAAGAGATACAAAGAGCCGGCTATGTTCCGTAACTCTAGAGAGGCCAAGAATATGAGAAGTTGCTCAAGGATTGCTCAAGGACACGAAACCCTAAAGGTCCCGTCGCTTTATATAAGAAGTTACAGCAAACCCTAAATCACGTAAAAACCAACCGGAGTTAGACTCTCGGTAGCGCTCGCGATGGTTTTCAAACCGGAGTTACACTCTCGGTGCTCTTGAACCTTCTGTTCGCAAACTTCACCCTTCGCCAAAATTCAAGGCATTCTCAACAAATCTCCACCTTGACTTGAATTCACTGAACCCAAACCACTAATTATAGCAACCTTCTTCTGCCTCTACCTCGCCACAATGCCCCCGAGGGGCGATCAACTGCAGATGCCAAGCAAGTCCAAACAATGCTTGAACTTGGCAACCGGAACCGGTTTAGTCATCATGTCCGCTGGGTTATCCGCCGTTCCCACTTTCTTCACCTCAACTTGCTTCTGTGAGATGATGTCCCGAACGAAGTGATATCTGACAT